>CACRXP010000293.1:465437-568131 GCA_902702965.1 Spirometra erinaceieuropaei
GTGGACAGGACAGTCATCCCATGGTGTCGTTCTGGATGTCAAAGGCGACACCCGCATCTGGTCGCTCTGCCTCTGGGGGAGCGCTCCAGAAGAAGGTGTGGCCAGCGTCCACCTACTCCAGTTGGCCTTGTTCGGAGAAGCGAGCATTGCTGAGTGCAGCAACGTCCACCGAGAGACTAGCGTTGTCACGTGCTCCGGTCGGTTGCTCCTGGAGTTGTCTAAAAGAGAACGAACGTTTCAGTCTGCCAGAATGAGCGGCTCACCCTCTCGGCCTGTGAGGTGGGGCGGTGGGGATGAGAAGGAAGAAGATATTGGTGTTTCTTGTTTGATGGTTTCGACCGCAGGCATTTCAGTCTGCGAGCCACGGCCTGCGCGCAGCTATCGTGGACCCAATATTTGTTTAGGGCACCCTTTATAACCCCCTCCCCCTCGCGGGGGTAAGCAGTGCTGTTCCTAAATAGGCCATCTAAGTCGTCCCAGAGGGCTGCCGCTCTCCACTATGGGTCACGTATTGGTTTAGTGAGAGGACGACCGGATTGGCCTGGGCCGCCTACGTGATTGTATGTTCCCCTCGCCGAAAGACTTCGACCGTGGGGAAGAAAGTAGGAAGAGTGGACAGGTTGGAGGGAGAGGGCGAGGTTAACTAGGGTTGCTAGGTGTGGGGACACACCCTGGTACCCTCGCCCGGTTTAACCCGCCGATCGAGGCGGTCACCGGGGTGTGGCCACTGGACAGAGCCAAGCTTCGAGGAGCCATAGCTAAGTTGGGTGCAAGTTAATGGGCGCTAAGTGTAGTCGATACCAAGGAAATAAACGACCTGCTACAACCATCACGTGGACGCCCCTGCACACTGTTAGGAAAGTAATTGCATTTTTTACGCCACTGAAATATGGCTTAACCAAACCCTTTATCCCTGATGACTGTTTTGTTTCATCATTCATCACTCCGTTCCTAAATGCCATTATCAGCGGGTTGAGTCGGATCCACTTCTAAGCACCAGATATTTGTCGTCAAAATTTGACGCGTTCATGCAAAGAGGAGATTTGGATTCCACATGGGCTTACGCCTGAGATTCAGACACAACGTTCACCATTTGCAACAGTCTTCTAACCAGGGATAACAACCTGTCATTTTTATATCGCATTGTTGCATGTGATGAAAAGTAGGTTGTGCATCAACGGAAAACTAGGAAGATAATGGTCATCACGTACTGAGAAGGTCAACTCCAAAACCGGTATTACGTCCGCAGAAATCCTTGCGCTGTGTTTGGTGGAACATGAAAGGTATCATCCATTATGAGGTACTGGGACGTGGAGGGATCTATCTATTGCAAACTGCTGGATCATGTACAAGAAAAATCACGTCTTGAGTGCCCCGCTTTAGTACATATAAATCCTATTCTCCAGCATGACAATGCAAGGCCACACGCCACAGAACAAACCCAGCAAAAGAGAAGATTGTCAGGATAGGAGGTTTCTTCACATTCTTCAAATTCACCCGACTTAGCACCTACGGATTCTCATCCCTCCTGATCATTAGAATACCATAGGAGGCCAAAAAACATCCGGAAAAGGAGAAGTTTAAAGCAGTCTTTCGGTTTGATTACTGGAAAAGAGGCAGATTTCTTTGAATGCGGCATCTAAAACTTGTCTTCCCGTTGGACCGCTGTCATTGAAAACTATTGTGACTACACTCTTGATTAAGGCTGTTCAGACAAACATTGTCTACATTCGTTTTTAGAATCTGGTGTAACGTAGTTTCCGAACACCCAAATATATGGTTAACCAACTGCAGATCAGCTGTTTGCATGATTAACTACTTATGAGACTGCTTGGTTAACATGAATTGGCGGAACTGTCGTTTTCTTCCAGGCGGCTCTTGTGGAATCTAAGAAGAAAGTAATATTTCAAAAAACTAATATTTCCGTTTTGGGGGAATTTCAAACTTACGTATCGAGATGTTCGTCAGTACTCCAGTAGTCGGATCCCTACTATTCCGGCTATTCCAATATTTCTTGGATGCCAGATTCCTCTCAGAGCAAGTAGTAATGAAAATGTACAAATGCTTTATGAGGACCTGCGTGCTTACTAATTAGGAAGTCATAAAGACATGCGAGGCGCTGACCGTTTCCCAAAATAATCAAAACCATTGACCCTTTGAACCAGAGCATCTCCGTATTTCAACTTCTTGGTCTCAATAATCCGTTATGTCGCACAAACCGACCGTTAGGTGTGGGCGTTTTATCAGGGCTCTGTAGAGAATGTGGAATTTTACAAGCCTTTGGGATTTATACAACTTAAATCGCTCTGGGAGTCTATATTGATAACTGGGAAAGCTCGATGCAAAGCAAAAATGCCATAGTATCGGCAGTGACTTAAGCTGATGTTTTGCTCGGATTAGTTCCAACCACCTTTAGTGTTTTGTCCCTGAAAGCACATCCGAAGCCTAAAGAGTGCTTCTTGAGTTTCCACCTTACTAAAAATAAGATGACTTTGTCCGTGGAACTATCCGCATCTTCGATTCTGCGTACATTACTCTCCGTCCCCTTGACTCTTTATGGTTTCATATATCAGCCTAAGCTCTGAACCCCGTAAACGGCCAGAGCACTAAGGTCGGTCAGTACATTTGACCCATATGGCATCTCTTTTACCGCCAGTCTTTGACGCCAACAAACATTGTACAGATGCACTATTACCCTGGTTGCCCGCAAGAGAAAGCAAATGGGCATAGTTTGGCAGCGTTTCCTTGCTCCCTTTCAGGGAAATGGCAGAAAGGACGGTGGATAACCTTCTTGCCGGTCTGGCGGATCCTCCTACTCCACTTCCGTCGGAGTTACACTTCTAGCGCCCTTCTCAGGACGGTGTCTTCGACCCTCTCCACCTTCCCTCTTGATTTAGCGCCGTCAATGCCGATAGTTTCTTTTGCGCATTCCACTTAACATCTGAATATCAATTTAGTGATTTTTTCATACACTCTCTGTTATTCCACGTCAGCCACATACTATGTTTTCTCCAGACCGAGATGTTGACGAGGCTCTAATCCGTAGTTAGAGGACGGCCGATGATCTTTCCGCCAATACAACGACATTTTGCAGTAATTTCGCTGGGTTTATATACAGGAAAGGTGTAACGTTACGCACGGTCTCTTCGCGAAGGTCACTTTCTATGTACGGCGCCTGGCTTTCCTCATGCAGTGCCCGAACTTTCGGAAATGTGTTTTCGATTGCAGATGATTACCTAATTGGGGTTGTAACACCCGCGCCAGAATGTCGGCTTTTCGATGTACTGCTATCCAGCCGCCTACAAAAACCACACTCAGTAGGATGTGTTTACCTAATGTGGATTTTTCGCTTCGATTTTCAACACTTACGAATTAGAATGTGTGCTACAAAAGACATGCTCAAGATATTCCTTCTTGAACTCTTTCGCTGACAAGTTACGTTCTTAGGTGTTGTAATTGAGGGAAAGGTGTTTTTCGGTCTTGGAAACTTTGTAATTATAAGATTTTTGTGCCCGTAAAATGCCCATTCACATAGCATCTTATCCGTGCATTTGCTGGCGCCGCTTATAAGGTATGCAACATGGTCCACATCTATTACGAAATCTTACGAGCCGTATACGAGGCCTTAGTAACGTAGAAAGATGTATGATTTTCCTTGCACGGGAGTTCTGGGCGCGACTGCAGGTTGGATTTGAAATTATTCAGGAGTCGAAGCTTGCTAAAACCCTGAAGGTACCCTTTGTACGAGTGTTAAATCTAGAGAAGACGTATTTGCCACCAAATGCGTACGAGGAGGAGCATATGTTCCTATGTTTCCTACATGATACATTTGAATTTATAGGAGCGTTGAAAGTAAATGGGCGAAATTCATACTACTTGAGTAGTCGGTTTTTGTGGGCGGCCGGGAAGAGGTTCAATCAAAAGCCGGCATCCTGGCGTGACGGGAATATCTTCAGATTATGCTGTACGATAGCCGATATTACAACCCCACGTTAATAATCCTTTCCAATCGAAGATATGTTTCAGAATTTTGGTGGGCATTTTGAGAAGTAGCACCCACTCGTACCTCATACGGCTGTAACCATCCTTGCCACAGCTGACCTCGAGGATTTTTCCACGATCGCTTAACAGGGGACAGTCTATTGTTGAGAATCTGGTGAATTTAACCTTTCCTGTGCTTTAGCGGTCGAAACCTAATACCAACGGCCCAATAACTAATTCGTTAACTTGACGGACCCTATCGAGTCACGTTCGAGCCGCCAGTCTCTTGAATACAGCGAAGGGCTGCGACGTTAGATAAAAAGGATTTCATAGAATGAACGCCGGTGAATGTTACCAGACCATCTAATATGTCAGATTTTAGGACCGACAGAATAGGACAAGATCCTGGCCTGTACCAACCTTCCTTACCCTCTACATTGGAACTACACATGGCTGGCTGTGGAATGCAGGGTGTGAGGAGGCAAAGGGGGAGGTGGTTGTCATCATTTCAATAAGCAGAATAGTGGAGTCAACTATCTGGACATGGGAGGTACGTCGTTGCTGGTCGCTGGCTTTGAAACTTCCCAGGCAGCATTTGGCCCAAATTACTCAACGTCGCAACCTCCTGTCTAAATGTCACCACCTGTCCCCCGATGGCCTGTATCTACCCTGGCCGTCTTGGTTCTGGACGTATGAGCCATAAGGAATGTACCTTGGGTTCTCAGCATCATTGTGATAGTGATTTGGCCATGAGCGAACGGACTCGTGTGTTTCTATCGACTGAAATGTTAAGTCTCTTAGTTTTCTCAGGGGTTAATATGTGAGTTTTGAATCAAGTTTTCGGAACAACCGTCAGACTCGGTTAAAATGTCGGCGTGAATATTTGAACTGAAGTCCATCGGCCTCACCGAAATAGTCGCGCAATATTTACAGTAGTGGGCCGAGTCCCTTGCCGCCGTGTCGTGTAACAACACAGAATCATCGAAACACGTGCCTGGGCCTTTGGCAAGTACCCATGCTAGGGGTGTGGTTGATCAATCAGCATTTATACACTACAGACTACCGATCAGCAGCTTGGTAATATTGCACGGTCGTTCCGCAGAAACTGCAGGACCAAAGCTCAAATATTTGAACCGACTTCGGGACCGAGGCTGAGGTTTTTCCAAATGAATTTGCCCCAAGCTTGCCTATTGCTTTCTGATATGAAAACTCCAACGTCCATAAACGGAAGGTGGACTAACTCATGAAAAGTCAACCGGAATTCCGAAATGCGTTTTAGTTTCGAAAAGATTAAGTGGGGTTGTAAAACAGGTCAGCCTGCAACGTAAGTCTATAATATTTCAGTTACCTCAGGATGCTCGCTTCCGAATGAACTTCCGGTTGCATGCAGATTAATAAGGTTACACAAAGAATTTCCATCCGAAAGCTTTAATAGCGTAGGAAACTGCTTGAATATCAGGAATCCTCCGATTTCGCCTTAATCCGGCCCGTTTTCTATTTAATATACAGATCCGTATCAAACTTTCCTTCAGAAAACGGTCTTTTCGTCCTTATTTCAACCAAATAAACACAAATAACGACACCAAAAATACACTTCATTGTCCACTATAATTTTGACCTCGGCATTTCATGAGTTAGCACAGGTACTGTAGGGTTAATAAAATTAAGCAGTGGATTTGATCCATGTTGTTTACTTTACAAGCCACATTGATAAATGCAGAGACATGACGTTTTATGAAGGGCCATTTCACGGTATTAAAAAATCTCACAATTAGAAACTTTTTTAAAACTGAATTATGTCCCTCATTCGATGATAAAATTAGAAGACGTAATTGTCTACCGAATGAGCAAATGAATGAATATTTCACTGCATGTTTTCCATGAAATATTATTAGACTTTTAGGAACATCGAAAATCAATGAAAAAAAATTCATGCTACATAAGTAGTCGTTTTTTGCAGAGTGCAGTTTTTGCATGCAGCCGGAATGAAGTTCTTTCGAAAGCCGGCATCCTGAGATAACTGAAATATTATAGAAGTATGTGCGCGATGATTGGTTTTACAACCCTACTTAATTAATCTTTTCGAAAAGAAAACGCATTTCGAAATTTCGGTTGACATTTCATGAGTAAGCCCACCTACCGTACATGAAAGTTCGACCATCGTTTCGACGATATCCATCGCGTGCTCCACAGCAGACTGATAGCATGGACGGTGACCTGCGCCTGATTCCGACTGTACAAGCTGATGAACCAACTGTTGCTGAGACTGAGAGAGAGAGAGATGGCTGGAAGAACTGGAAGCAGCTGGCCTGCGCGTTCCGCACACGTACACGAGGATCTAACGCAAAAGGGGTGGACTGCTCGGATCTCATATGTAGCAGAGGAACCGTGTGGAGAAAGGAGCTGAAGAGCGCTTGCTTGAGAGAGGTGCCGGTGATGTAGGACGTTAGAGGTGTTTGTGTTTGGCACAAGTATTCCTGGGGAGTGTGATAATGTGGTCATGTCTGTGGTGATTTGCCGCAGGTTTTCATTGGGGCGCATGCGGCCAAATAGGCCCATGCGACGACCGAATGTGGGAGAGCAATGTGAGGGGTTGAGACGGTGACCTCCGATGTAGGTGCTCGACGCCCTGGTTCGCCATTGCCTGTCTGAGTGATTCGCAATTGACCGACCGGGCCGATTCGTGGAGGTATGTGCGGTAGCAGTTTGGACAGGATAGGTTGAGGGATAATAGGTCGGTCGCGATTGTGGTGTTGCGGACGAATGGGGAGTTGACTGGGCTGGGAATGAGGAAGTTGGCAGATGTGCTAGGTGTGTAGATATTGGCAGAATGGCATTACAGACAAAAGCAAGGGAGAGTGGGATGCCCATTTGTGGCTTATTAGCCGTCGTCAGCCAGTCATACCCAACCCCGAAGTGTGCAACACCCTAGGGCTCGTGGCCAAGTGGGTGGAGGCGTGGACTTCTAAGTAATAGGTCGCGAGTTCGAGTCCCAGGTGTTCCACACTTTGGGGTTGGGTATGGCTGGCTGACGATGGCTAATAAGCCAGAAATGGCCATTCCAGTCTCCCTTGTATTTATCGGTAATACCATTCTGCCTATATAATGCGCCGCTGTGCGGCTGCTGGTTGGCCTCGAGAGAGGGACCATAAGGCACAACGGAACGAGTGACTTCCGTAAGAATGATCGGTGTGCGTCCCCTGCCGTTGTGTCGATATTGCGGTAGATCCGACTTGCGGATACGACGGAATAGGCTCATGCGGTGAAGGCGGGTGCGACGAGTGTATACGGGGGCTCCTGACACTGGTGCGCCGATTGTAGTACGATGAATTTGCAAGTGACTGACCGGACCGACGCCTGAGGTTAATGTGCTATCGCAGTGAGGGCAGGTTGAGGCCAAGTCCACATCGCTGGAGGTGGGGTGGTGATAATGAAGGTGGTGGTTTGCAGGGCTTCAGAGGTGTTCTGACTGGTGTAGCTGGAGAAGGTGGTGGTCATCACCACGGAAGTTGTGGCAGGGATGATGGAGATGGCGGTGATCGAAAGCGGCGCGACACCGGGATTGTGATCACCGGTCGTTATGGACGCCGGGAGAGTTGGAGCACTTGCAATTGGGAAGACAGCGACTGGGGTTGCGGACCTGGTAGTGCATTGGTTCTGGAGGTGCCAACGATGCCGATCCGCGTGCGGAATGTTCATTGGCAATGCGGACTTGTTGGGAGGGGCTGGATGTTGGCGTTGGGGGTCAGGGCCGCCTGAGTCTTGCGAGTTTCTCTTTTGGCTTTGGCGGCGGTTTGGTTTGGCTCATAGATGGCAGCCCTCGTCCTCACTGCTTTTTGCCAGGCTAGTCGGTCCTGCGGTAGGTCTTCCCATGTCTTCGGACCCGGATGCTGAGACTTCCAACTCGCGCCAAAGCTTCCATGTCCTGGATCCTGTTCTGCCGCCTCCGCTGGAGACGACAGGAGTGGAAGTGATTGAGTTGCCGCGCTTATTTCTTGTAGACTGCTCAGGTTTCCTCACCATAAAACAGAGTTGCGAAGATGACAGCTTTGTACATCTTTGAGTTGACGTTGAGGTGGAGACCGTGGCGATTCCATACGGGGTTCCGCACCCGGCCGAAAGCCTAACTGAATTGCAAGAGCCGATGGGCTACGTCATCGTCAATTTTGATGCTGCGCTGCCCAAATGGGCGCATTTGTTCACAGTTCCTGTTGGGTGCTGTAGATGTGGATGCGAAATGCATTTTACTCGGCTTTGGGCGGCAGTTGATGCATGACAACCGTCTTATTCGTGTTGATGGTCAACTCGACGGTGGCGCAGCCGGAGTCTAAGAGCTCTAGGTGTCCTACGACGTCGTTTTGGATGGGAAAGACGACGTCCGCGTCGCGTCACTCTGTCTTTGGGTGGCCGCTCCAGAATGTATAGCAGGAATTCACCTCCTCTAGTTGGCCTTGATCGGAGAAGCGGGTCTCTCTGAGATTAGCGATGTCCACCGTGTAGGGCGCCAGTTCTCTAGCGACCTGGGCCGTCATCTGTTCCAGCTGTTCACCGCTCGGATCGTCCAAAAGGGAACGAAAATTACAGGATATCAAAGAACTGCGACCTAACCCAGCAGTCAGTGGGGAAAGGATGGAAGGGGAAGAGGATTGCCGCTGTTGTCTATTTTCTTGACCGCGAGTTTTTTTTATCTTCGGGACACGGTATACTTGCAGATAGCGTGATTTCCCGACACTTGTTTAGGGTACCTTTTTAACCATTTCACACGAGCGGGTAAGTAATGCTATCCATAAATAAAAATACTTAGATATCCCAGACGGCTGCCGAGCAACAATATGGATCGCAGTTTTGTTTAGTGAAGAGCAACTCGTGGTAGCATGGATCGCCTACGGGATTTCATGTCGCTCCCTCCGTATGACGTTTTTTGAAGTGGGTGGGAGATAGAGGATGGGGTGGGGGAAGTGTAGAGTGATGGGGAGCAGAGTTTTCCTTTCCCTCTCTGAGCTAACCGCTCCGAAAGACCGAAGTATCATGATTTTTGTGAAATTTGCACGCAGGCCTCGGAGCGCTCCTTATTTTCCTGGATGTAGGCGCCGTTCTTGCCGATAATCATGCAGGCCGTGCTGTTTAGAATGAAAATTGTGACCCCGACCTATGCCTGCCAGCACGGGAAGTAGCTAAAAAAACGCGCGTGTTTCGACGACGTGCGCCGTCTTACGACTCAATCGTGAGTGGTTTGGCTGACCAGTGGGTCCTCTAGGCGTCTTCCCACCCACGTGCTTTCCAGGGTTGCAGGGGTGACAAGTTAGGAGGCCATCGTGCGTGAATGCTATGTCGCACTGCGTAAATGGCGCCTGCTCCGCACGGTCTTTAACTGGCCTCTAACTCTCATCTGTGGCTCCCAAAAATTGGCTCTGCTTAGTGACCGCACACCGGTAACTGCCTCGACCGGCTGACAAAATCACATGAGTGTATCCCGTGCTGCGTCCTCACACCCGGTTATTCTGCTTCCCGTCTTTCTACACTTCTCCCATCCCCATCCCCCCTGCCTCCCAACCACTTCAAAAAACGTCCTATGGGGGAGCGACATGAAATCCCGTAGACGGTCCAGGCTAGACGCGATTACCTATGCTGCCAGAATGATATCCTGGTAACCCTGAAATATACTGCTAGCTACCTGTCAGCATTTAGTAAATATTACGCGGTCATCTCGCTGTAGCTGATAGACTTCGGTCCTCATATTCATGCATCAACTTTGGGCCTGCGCCTATAGACTTTACAATATACTGATCTACTCAAAGTCCGCAGTTAATTTCTGAAGAAATTAAAAGGCAACAAACTGTAAACTGGAGTACCTCCCAGAAAGCAGACGGGGAATGCTGGGAAACTTAGTGAAGAGCCGAACTCCTCACAGCTGTGCATGCAGCGGCGGAATATCGGCGAAATACGCCTATTTGGGCTTTTAGTTAGTACCTGTGCTGCTAGAATGGTATCTTGTAGCCCTAAAATTATGCGATAGTGTTACAGCCAAAACTGTTCTGATTGATTTTATTAGAGGGTGTCCAGTAGATTCTGTGACACTAGAGGGGACAAACCAATGTGTGTTTCTTTAGAATGACTTTAAAATGCGTCTAAACTCAATCAGTGGAGCTTTCAAATGATTCAGCCATATCTTATGAAAGAATTTAGGCTCGCGTGCTGCACTGACTCACGGCTGGCTGATCAACAGATGGCACATGGTCCTCTGTAGCAAAAATGTTGTGCTTTAATCCGTAAAAAATAATTTAATATCTGCGTTAGAGTTTAACGCCTTTTCCCCTATAAGTGCAGCCACATACTGTTCTTACAGACAAAGACGGGGGAGACTAGAATGGCCGTTTCTGGCTTATTAGCCGTCGTCAGCCAGTCATACCCAACCCCGAAGTGTGCAACACCCGAGGCTCGAACTCGCGACTTGTTAGTTAGCAGTCCATGCCTCTAACTACTGGGCCAATAACTCGCTGCCCTGTCGATTTTTGGTCGGAAATATACAATGGCAGGGGACGCTCACCGATCGTTTTTACGGAACTCACTCGTTCCGTTGTGCCTTACGGGATCTCCCTCGAGCCCAACCAGTAGCCGCACAGCGGCGCATGATATAGGCAGAGTGACATTACCGAAAAAGACTATAGAGACTAGAATGGCCATTTCTGGCTTATTAGCCGGTATGAACATACTACCTATATAATGCGCCGTTGTGCGGCTGCTAATTGGGCTCGAGAGATAGCCCGTAAGGCACAAAGTAACGAGTTAGCTCCGTAAGAACGATCGGTGAGCGTCTCTTACCATTACAACCACATTGTAACAATTCATTTAGAAGTGGGCCGATTAGAAGTGCATCTAGCTGTTTCGGTCAGATCACCTTCCATCCTTTAATTGAGTTTGTAACTGAGGGGAGAATGCTTCGCCATCGAGAATCTTTTGTGATGACGATTAGGCTGAAGTGCCCTTCGGATCCGAACGTGAGTCGGTGGACGATTTTCTCTGTTTTTTCGCGGTCACCCAGTTCTCCCGGTCCCAGGCAAGATAATATCTGGAAGAGAACCCTAATCAGCTCCAACGACAACCCTCAAGGCACTTCTTAGCGAAATTAGGTCCCGTCCATATGGGGAACATCATATTAAAGATAAGATTGGCTCGCGTTCAACCGTCAAGTTTTACAGAGCTAACGATGACAACTAAGCCTGGAATGATCGTTCTGGTCAGCTTAGCGTTGATCGGTAATACTTTTCAGCTCCTGTCTGAACCTTGCTATGTGGTCTCCCTCGAGGGCTTTAGACTGAAGCTGCAAGTTAAGAAATCGCTTTTATACCCTCCTTAAGTTGGGCCCGATCCAATCCGATGTTTGAGTAATTCGGATAGCGGCCGACGGAACACGAGCAAGTGCCCCAGCTGGTAGGGGATGCAGTCCAATGATCAAGTTGGTTTCCTATCTGAGTTTGCGGTGTAGACTGCGAACAAGCTAGAAACGGTCGTTTTGATCTCTTACATTTTCGTTGGCAGTAGATTCCTCATAGGTCCAACTTATGTGCATGCTAGTGCTAGAGCTAGTCTTTTACAAGTGGCTCTTCAGAAGATAAATCCGTTGAGCTATAAGCCACTGTCTCGTGCAATGTACTGGATGAGTCAGTCACCCAATGTCTCCAAATTCTAGATCAATTGACTAAAAAAATAAAATATCGAGCAGATTAAGATTTGATTGTGGTGCTTCTTAGGAAGTAACGCTACACCGGCCTGCCTACAAGGCGAAGAATGTGCGTTCAGTTTTGCTTTGGAGATTTGCTGTCAGTCCTTAGGGGTCCGCGTAACTACAAACGCTTTATCTAGGTTGAATATTGAAGAAGATGCGGGAGACTAAAACGAATATTTCCGATTTATTAGCCGTCACTAGCCAGCCATAACTCGATCCCGAATCTGGAAAACCCGAGGCTAGAATCAGATCATTACTGGCTGGATGGCTAGTCTCTGCCTTACTAGCATAGCGCTTGATTTAGAGTTCACCGACCGGAAAGTTCGGGTTCAAACTGTCCACGTTATTCAGGCCTGCGGTTGGTGGTATGCCTGACTGAAGACGGCTAATCAGTCAGCAGTGGTCATTTCAGTGTCCACCGCCTGCGTAAGCATCCCACAACATGCAGACCTGTTTCTAATTGGAAGTAACCTGCTGCGTCAGGCGAACGTATTTATTTTGTGTAAGGACTTCCCGAAACATAGGTACTCGGTCGCATAGTAACTGCATCCTATAGATACTGCAACATCCTGTGCCCGAATCATCCGCTTCTGTCACTGTCTCTGATGATGGGTTCGAGCGAGAATCCGAAACGTCAGGCGAATAAAGCCCTCGTTCCAGCGATCGCTTCTCCGTATTATTAGCAACTAGTTCCTGGAACTCGCATCTTCACTTGTATCGGCAAACCGGAGTTTGTAGACTCCTTAGATTGGCTATCACCGGGGCCGAATGTGCTCGTGTTTCGGCGCTCAGGAATCGTGATCACATAACCCCTAATGCGGCGTGAGTTCCAGAGGCAGAGGGGTTGTTCTTGCTTAAGTCGCTATGTTTCCGGTCGCCAGGATAAGGCTAATTTTCTCAAATACTCCGCTTCTTCGCCTTGAGTTTAGCGTTAGGCTTCCCTTTCCTTTTCCTTTAGTATACACCAGCGTCATCACTTTTTCCCTTGTTATATTAGTCGAGCCTATCTAGATGGATTCGAGAGTATCAAGCTGCCCGGCTAAAACAAGGCGTAGTAAAGTCGATCTCTAGCGCTTTTGTAGGTCACTTGTTTGACAACTGCACCGGGTAGATGTAAACTAGGCATTCTGAATCGCCGGCGGTGTACTCCAAGCTCCTGCACAAACGGACATTTGCGACGGCAGAGGCAGTGGCCGTACCATTATCCAACTCAATATTGTACTTGCTGAAGAAGTTTACATAATCCATCAAGTCCCCATGGCCCAAGTGGAGCCGTACATTTTTGTTCCCGCATCTTGCCACAGCGTGTTACAGCGGCGGAACATAATCACTGCTAGACCCACTCCTCTCTCTACTCATGTCTCTAAAGAACTATACCATAATTACCTCCAAAATGTCTGAATGCCCTCAATCCAACCCCGTGATTACTGTTCATTAGCAATTTTAAACTTTCCTGATAATGAATAATCGAAGGCGTATGTTCTCTGGATTTTACTGCTCTTAAACCCGAAAGAGTAGATCGCGGAAATAACCACGAGAAAAATTCAAAAATCTTCATAGATAGAACGTTTATAAAAACTGAAAAGCTTCCACTCGACGCGCCATAAATCTGAGAATGGCGGACTTTCTTACTAAATGCAAGTATAGAACTAGTTTTTCATGTATTTGACGGAAACTCACTGGCTAACACCTTGATTCCCGATAACTTAGCTGACGGTCTGCCGGTAACGCAAATGAGGACTTATGACATCAATAGTAAAAAACACCAGCCGCCGATTTTATCAATATTCAAATCATGCAGAATTTACTGACGTCATACATTTCAAAATCTCTTATTCAGCTGCACACGGTCATAGCATAGGTATACGACAAGGCAAACTGTTCAATCGACGATCAACCTAGAGAGGTAACACTTGATATGTAACACGAATCATGGGTCTAGTATGCGGGTACGCATGGCGAGGGGGGAGGGGGAGAAAAGTCATCCAAGTATAAGAGTTAGGATTACAGTGAGAACTTGTCCAGCGTGATTTAGAGAAATAGGGCCGCTTATGCTCCTAATTTCGCCGTTTCTCAGTCACACACAGAGGTTTTCAAGTATTCCTGTGGATGGGCATCGACGAATGCGACCGATTAACATGTTCCACGGGAGCAAGTGAATGAATACTGTGCGTGACCTATCTCGTGAAATGTGGGCTGAAATTCGGAAATGAGTTTTCGATTAGGTAGGATTACTTGGTCGCGGTTGTGATACCGATTGTCTTAAGGCATACTCTTATAACATTTTGGACTCGACAAGATGTCGGCTTTTAAATGCTTTTCTTTTCAATCTCCTGTAGAAACCGTGCTCGGTAAAAAAGGACTACTTAAATAGCATGCATTTTTCCCATTGATTTTCGATGGTCTTGGAAATTCAAATATATTTTATAGAAACCACAAACAAAAATATGCTTTCTTTTAGTCAAGCAATAGAGAATCACGTCTTCTTTATATTTTATACTTAAGGAAGGAGTATAATTAGGTTTTAAAAAAAGTTTCTAATTATGAGACTTTTTAAGACCGCGAAATGTCCATTCACATAGCATCGTACCTGGCCGTTTACCACTGCCCCTCATGAAATGTACAACATGGTCCGCATCCATTGCAAAATTTTATGGACCCTGTATGATATCTCCTTAATGACATAGAAACACTTTGGATTTTCTTTACGCGGAACGCATGCACCTTGTAGAGTGTAATCACTAAGCGCTAATGCAACGAATGATCAGTCTCCAAATTATTCGGCAATTAGAAAACTTTTTCAAACCTAATTATACTCCTTCCTTAAGTATGGAATATAAAGAAGACGTGATTCTCTATTGCTCGACTAAAAGAAAGCATATTTTTGTTTGAGGTTTCTATAAAATACTAGCCGGGCCCGGCCACGCGTTGCTGTGACACAGGTGAATTCAAAATCTCTTTTGGATAATTCGATGTGGATGGGACGTGTTGCAGACAACACTAATGCATACATCCCAGTATCGGTAGCTTTCCAATAAATTGATAGCCTGGCATGCACAACGGAAAGTGACATGCATAACGCCGTTGACAGATTTCAATTGCTGGAAAGACGTTAAACTGGACACATTCACCAACACTGTGCGGAGTACGAAGCATTCGTTCCGATTGGGATGCACGCTGTGCACTCTGCCTATCGCAGTTCCGTTGAAGATGCCAAGGTGTCCGTCGACTCGCTCTCGTTTGCGTCTTACAAAAGATATTCTATACGCATTCGCTGTGTAATACGTAGGTACTTCCGAATATGGTAGTGTTTTCCCAAACGCGTCAGTTTGGCCTAACGGGAAGAACGCAGTTAGTATTTGTTGCCGGTGGCCTGTTGCACATTTGCATCGGTAGAGTAAACGCATTGCCCATTCACTAAGTGTACTGCAAGTAAACAACTCCTGGACTTGCTCATGGATGGGAAAAGAAAGAATCCGCCACACGGATCTGTTGATGTTGACGCAGCTTCCAGCCTAATACTGGATGATTTCATCAAGTTGTATGTCAACATCCCTTCCGCTCCTTTCCTGTTGCAGGCCAAACCAGCCATGTCGCTGCCTTTGCTCATGTACTTACAAATGTACCAAATTCATTTCTCAGAATTGCAGTTTTACACGTTCATGTGAACTTAATTGCTTTTAAAAGCAAAGTCGAATACGATACAACCCAGCGGTTACTGACTGGTACGTCACCGGTTCGCATTCGTACGGTTGCCAAGTTGCCGACGTCTTCCGCTGATCGTTTTCGGTATAAGGGGACTTCCGTCGTTACCGGTAACTGTGGTGCATACGAATATCCGAGGATATCTCTTAGAGCGTTTCCCGTCTGTCATACCAGGTGGGGAGCGGTGAAGGGGGGGGGTGAGAACTGGGACTTGGGGCACCGCAAAGTCCATTTATAATATTCTTCGCCGCAACTTCGGGCAAATCATTGTCGACGTCGGCGTCAGGTAATTCAGCGCACATTGCATCGGCGATTTCGTTGAATGTGATCTTGTTACAGAGCCAGATCCAGGCGTGTTCGTGGGACAGTCCCCCTCTTTTGTCATTCCTCCTAATACATCAAGCAGCGCACAGACCCTAAAACCTCGTCTTTCACCATAAAGTTCATCAGCGATTTCAGTTTCTTCTTGAGAACACGTGCTGTGATGTCATACCTATCCACCGGCGATGGCCTAGGAAGTAAGAGCCGATAAATATCCCCGTAAGCTGGAATGCATGTGAATGTAATGAGTAGGTCTGGACACCCCGCACTGACAAACATAAGGCATTCCACCTCGATCGTACCCGAGCATGTGGAGTAGACTGTCTGCGTATGTTGATGAAGAAATCATTTGTCCTACAACGTTAGGTGTATTACCGTCGTTTACAACTGCATCATGCAAAGGAATATATTCTTCAGAGCGCAGCTTTGTCTGATTCAAACGAATGAAAAACAGGCGTTCAGTTTCGATTTTTGCATACGTATCCACAATGTAGTGATGAAGCAATTGACGGCATTTCAAAAGAGGATTACTTACATTCTGCCGAATCATAAGTCAGTAGGAGTAGTGGTTCACTGCACTCCATTTCATGTGCGTTACTTCGTCACTGACTGGATTCACCATCTTAACGTTGAAGTGATATCCATCGGCGCAATCCCGAAAAGTAAATGGATAATGCGTTGAAATCGGTCTCCGACAGCCGGTATATATGATATCACCTTACCCTAAAATCATTAGTCTTCCAACGGTGGTTTTCGTACCGTCGTTCACAACAGCATCTCGCAGAGTGAATTCTGAGCACGGAGGCGTGTTTTATGCTGGTCTGCTGTTCCTCGCTGGCGTCTTTCAGCCACTCTCGGCAGATAGTGTTCATTCTGTTGTTGGACGAAGCAGACCTGAAGCTGCAGAACGCGGTAGCCGTGACCGCAAGCGGGCCTCCGCAAGCCGGGCTGCACGACACTGAGCTGACACTGGGTGACAGTACCCTTATGTGGGTTTGTGCGGGGGGGGGGGAAGGGAGCTTTGTTAACCGCATCCAGT
Organism: Spirometra erinaceieuropaei; assembly: GCA_902702965.1. Classification (NCBI taxonomy): domain Eukaryota; kingdom Metazoa; phylum Platyhelminthes; class Cestoda; order Diphyllobothriidea; family Diphyllobothriidae; genus Spirometra; species Spirometra erinaceieuropaei. The sequence goes on from CACRXP010000293.1 coordinate 482,210, forward strand.
CGTCGTGCCCGAGAATCTCCGAGGCAGCGGTGACGGCCCTATTGTATGGACTGTGGGACAGTTTTAATTGGCTTCCAAGTGTTGCGTGTTTTTTGCCGCAGGGTGAGTGGTTTGCTCTGGCGGCCCATATTGCAGCGGCCCAGAGAGGGTGGAGGGCCTGCTCAAGTGCTTGCAGGGGTGGGTGGTGGGGCGAGTGCGGCTGTCGGGTGGAGCACGTGCTTTTGTGCGAATGTCGGTCAAGTGGCCGCAGTCTGGGCGCACATGTGTCCGCGCGCGATGTAGGTCAAGTGGCCGCAGCAGGTGGCGTTGTTAGGCCGGAAAAAATCCGGTTTTTACCCATCACAGGCATACCATCGGCATAATTACACAACTGAACAGACAAAATCCCGGCCCTAGGCGCGGGGCGGGTTGTGTGCAAATTTCAGCGCAATCGGTGCAGTACTTTCGGAGATTTTTAAGACGGTGCGATGTCTATGCATGCAATACCGCACATGTCTGTTTGCTAATGCTCCTCATGAAATGTACTGCACAGTTGGGATCCATTTCAAAGTTTCCTAAGCTTTATGTGGTGTCTTCTTAAAGACATAGAGGAATACATGCTTTCCCTTACGCGGAAAATAGGCATTTTGTAGACTGGAATTACTAAACGCTGATGAAATGGCAGATCAAGCTGAAAATTATTCGGAAATCGGGAAACTTTTTTAAAACCCTAAATATACTCTTTATTCGGGTATAAAATATAAAGACAAATTAGCAAACGAAGGTATATTTTGTGCATGTTTTCTGTAAAATATATTTCAATTTTTAGGACCATCGAAAATCAATAGGAAAAATGCATGTTAAATTAGTAGTCATTTACTATCGAGTGTGGTTGCTGCAGGCGGTCATTAAGAAGTGCATTCAAAAGCCAACATTCTGGCGAGTCCGAACTGTTATAGGGTTATGCTGCATAAAACTCAGTATAACAACTCCACTTAAGTAACCCGTCCTGGTCGGAAACGGATTCTAGAATTTTGGCCAACATTAAATTAGATCGGTCACGCATTGTACGTTTGTGAAACAGAGTAATGACTAAAATCCCGGACAAGTATTTTACTGATTATCGGCTCTCGTCTGGCTCAAACGCGAAGATAACTTTTCACTGCGTATTTTCCGACGATCCGCGTGGGGTTGCTGACATCTAGCACATGATCCTTTCCCATTTCGTCTGAGATTGAGAAATAATGCGGAATAGGTTTGTTTGAACAGACACTTCATATGAAAGAATTTCGACCGAATACTTTCCGGTGGGTCAATGTTAGAAGCAGGACGCGGGAAAGGGTACTTCCGTTAGAATGTAATGCAAGGCTGCATGTAGCACGGCATGCCTATTTTCGCGCCTAACCCATTCCCATGCTAGCCAACACAAGCCCTACAGATTCTGAGTTTGTTAGAATGCAGCGCAGAGAGAAGATAGGCCCATTTATGAAAGTATTTCACAAGAATTTAAGTTAGCAGAAGGAAATAAAGTAACCCAGATAAGGACGATTTCTATGATTCTGCAACAAGCTGACGGCAGCCAGAATGTGAAGAGTCGGAGGCTTCAAAAGTTAGGAGATTCAGGAATGTAAAAGCAGTTCCAACAGGGTATCAAAAAAAAGTTCAGACGTGTCTTCCCGACATATCAGCGGCTGTATGGTAAAAGTTAGCGATGTTTAGCTTCTCATTGAGTCCACCAACGTCCCCTGTGTGGATTTGAACACTAACGTACTACATTTTTCAATGAATGAGCTTTCTGATTTCGTCAGAAATTAGTGTATAAACTTGAAGTAAACTTCAGGAAACAAGAATTGCCAGATTCCTTTCCAAATTTGATGCAAACATTCGAATACGCTTTAGCGCACACGAAGAACTAAACACACAATAATCACTATAAATTATGCTAACGTAGGTACAACAGGCTTATTCGATGGATTGGTTAATGTCAACTTTGGATCGGTTAGCTGCAGAAAATTGTTGCTGTTTGAAGAATTTCGATGAATTAAAGAAGCACTCTTCAAAACTGAAAATGAAGAGTGCCTCATGGGCAACCTTGCATAAGCAAATAACTTATGCATTTTTACGATATCGGTTAACAGTTTGACTAGGAAACATTTCGTAGATCCAGGCAGAGCGGACATTGTTACATCTCGTTTCGGGTGAACAACTTCAAAAACAGTTCAACAGACACTCCGCGGAAGACATATTATGGAACATACTTGGGCACCTCATCGAACTTTAGTTGTTTTTTGCATTTAAATTATGTCGAAAAAATGACTTCCTCGAATATTCGCGAGCATGGGCAAGGCGGTTTGTAGGTCGAAAGTAGCAGTTTGTCTAATTGGCAAAATTTGGGGCATATTATCCAAATTTGATTTAAATATTATGTTTGTCTTATCGTGAAGGCAGTTGCAGACAAAATAACTGCACTGCGAAGCAGACAAACAAAATAAAGTGCTTCATTATGAATGCGAAATTACTCACACGCACTAAGTCAACTCCTGAAGCCTTTTACGTGAAAAACGGATTTACTCTAAAATGCATGTCCTGCTGCCTTCGATATGGGTCAAATTGTGGCGATTACGGAAGAAAACTTAGTGTCATACACCCCGGTTGACAGTTCGACTAGGAAACGCTTAGTAGATCCAGGCAGAGCGGACAATGTTACAGTGAGTGACCGATCTCATGAAATTTCGACCGAAATTCGGAAATTCCTTTCCGATTAGGAAGAATTACTTAGGTACCGTTATAATATTGATTATCAAGCGGCTAAATCCTATAATGTTTTGGACTCGCCAGGATGTCGGCCTTTGAATGTTCGCCTTTTTGACCTCCTGTAGAAGCCGCATTTGGTAAGAAACAACTGCTTAAGGAGCATACATTTTTAACTCTTATGTGCGATGGTCTTATGAATTTAGATATATTGTATAGGAAACATGCGTAAAAATATGCTTTCTTTTGCTTGTTCGGTAGAGAATCACGTTATATTTACATTTTATAGTCGAAGAAAGGGTGTCTTTTGGTTTTAAAAACTTTCTTAGGCTAGATGGCAGTTGGTAGCCAGAACCCGTTTTACAGGTGGCTGGGGGGTTTGTTTACTGGGGCTATTTTGTGGAGCTCCATAATCACATCCGACCCATTTGGCTTCAGTTTTACCTTTGAGGCTAGGATTAGGTTATCGGTTAATTGGTTCCGATTTTCGGGTTAGAGTCATGCCTTTAGGCTTAGGTTTTCGCGTACGAATAGATTTCAGTATTACGGTTCGGGCTACGTCTAAGGGCTACGGTTACGTTTGCGATTTCGGATAGGGTTAATGTTGCCGTTAAGGTAAACGGTTAGCTTTTAAGGTTAAGGTTATGGTTAGGGTTAAGGTCGCCGTCCTATTCCCCATTCCTGGCTACCAACTGCGAAATAGCCCTTTCTTGTTATGCGATTTTTTGAGACCGCGTAATGTCCAATCATTAAGCATCGTACATATCCGTTTGCCAATGTTCCTCATAAAGTGTAGAAGATGATCCGCATCCACTGCACTATTTCGTGAACTCTACATGATATATTATTGAAGGCATAAAGAAATACATGATTTTACCTATGCCGAAAGCAGAGACCTTGTAGCCTGAAATCGCTAAAGAGCTAATGCAAGGGTTGATTGGACTCAAAATTATTTGGGCATCGGAAAACTTTGTCAAAACTTAAATATACCCCTTCTTCAAGTATAAAATGCTAAGATAACATGATTCTCTACCGAAAGAGCAAAAAATGACATTTGTACGCATGTTTCCTATAAAATATATTTAAATTTATAGGACCATCACAAGTAAATGTTAAAAATGCATGCTACTTAAGTAGTTATTTCTTACCAAGTACGGTTCATTTAGGAGGTCAAAAAGAAATGCACTCACAAGCCGACATTCTGTTAAGTCTAAAGCACTACAGGATCATGCCGCTTTTTAATCAATATTGCAACGACACCTAAGTAATTCTTCCTAAACGGAAAGATATTTCCCAATTTCGGTCAACATTTCATGAGATCGGTCGCTCACTGTGCATCTCGTTTCGGATGAATAGCGACAAAAAAAGTTAACCAGACACTCCGCAGAACACATATTGTGACACATGGTTGGGCACATCTTAAAAACTTGAACGACTTCGGCTAGATTTTCTTCCATAATGTCCGGTTAAATAACGAGTTGTCTGTCTTAAAACTTAGGCTATTCAGGAAAATATATCTCTGAACGTTCAGAACACGCTGGGGAGCTAAGTGTCCCGTAGTTACCTCATATAGCTTCAGAATAATGTCTAGTTGGAACTTGTGTTTAAACTACGCCGTAATTTAAAAGTTCATTAAACACTGCCCAATGCTAATTCCGGCAATTTAATTGTTTCGCGCGCATTCCTCTATGTTACAAACTTCAATCCACATTTTACATAAAAATTAGTGGTTGAATCATAAACTTCGAGTTTTGACGGTCGAACTCCAGTTTTAAGGTGAAATCGTAGTGCTCACATGATTTTGTTTCTTAATTCTTAGCAGTTTTTCTTGTGCTTACTTACCGGTTTTAAGTACGCATTCCCAGTATTGAGGTAATCAGAAAAACATATGCCGAGCATCAGTGCGGCAGCGTTAACTAGCAACTATCTGCTTTTCCAAAGTCGTCAGTGGCAGATCAATAACCAGTCCTTGCCGGGCGATCTCGAGACTGCTGGGAAAACGCTAAAAGAACGATAACGATGGACTGCAATTCCATTGGTCGTCCGCCAAAAGCGCTGCTCCGGACAGGCGATGTCGCCGGCCGTAGGCAGTGAGAATGGAAACTGGTCTGTCGCCGACTTTGACCTGCTTGGACATAAGCTGCAACCAAAAAGGAAGAACTTTGCGCATAAACTTTAATTCTGCGTAATGTCCGAGTGGAGACGACAGAAGCCTGGATGGTCCTGCCGTTCTGCCCTGGTGAAATTATTGCGGAGCGAGTTTAAACCTAGTGCTTTGGGATTTGACCATGAAAATCCCGCGACGTTTGCACTTCCGCAGGTAAGCTGGGCTTATATTTTCTGTAGAAAATAGTTTTCAAGACAAAACACAAATAAGTCGTAACTTTCCTTGCCATCTTCTATAAATTCTAGAAAGGTTAAGCATCTATTATGAGCAGAAATATAGTCAAGTCCTCACCACCTGAGCTTGTTATGAAGAATTGCACTTACACTTATCACAACTGTTTAACTGGAAATTTTTGTCTGCATCTGAACGTCATATCCTTTTAAGAATAGGAGTTTGTTTGGAACACTTATGCATTCCTTGAAACTGGTCACGAATCTTTAAGTGGAGCTAGTGTTTGCACAAACTTAGCCGGATTGTGGTTTGATGTTTCATCACATTCTGGCTAATAAATGATATTTCCATTGCAACTTGTCTAAGCCTTCAGGATCTTACAGTTCTCAGTCTCTTTCACAATTACTTGCGAATGCAGGGGCTTGATGAATGAGTCCAGGAGTGCCACAAACCTCCAATGACTCATAAAGTAATATCTCCTGTTTTCACTTTAGTGGTGCTGGATGGACGGCATCGTCTATAACATTTACCGTTTCGTCGTCGCAACTCTCCTCGTAACCTGGTTGGCCTGCGAAATTCCCTACACTATTCACAATCAGACGAGTGATCGACCGTTTATCTGGTTCACTTTCGCGTCAAACTGGTCATTCATTATTTTTACGCTGACGGCAGTGGGTTTTGCTGGGTTCGCGCTCTTTTATACCCTAGATAGAAGTAAGTTTGGTAATATTGTTCGCTTCCCTCAAAATGAACCCACAATGCATTTAAAAATTATTAAATTTTGGGCGTTAAACGCTTTATTTTTTTAGTAAAAGTTAGGTTTAGCTATCTTTTCTTGACACCCTAATTTCTAAAGTTGAATGTATCGCTTCCCAAAGACGATATATAACCGCCTAAATTATGGAGGCAGACGTTCAAATTTAAGGTGTATGCATGAGAAAAGAAGAAGACCGGTCGAGCACTTAAACAATTTGCCTGAAGTATCCTTAAAACTTCAGCAGTTACGCAAATAAGAAATACATCGGTGCTTTCGAAAAAACCCCCAAAATATTTATTTGGTAATACTAGATTTGTTTAGAGACTTTAAAGTTCCTCAGCAGGACATTTTGCTGTCACCGAACTTAAGAGAGTTATCCTAATAATTTAATTTACTTCGGCCTCCTTTGTCTAGTTGCTGTTTAATCGAAATAGAAAAATGCATTTTGGAAACACGGGGGACGTATATTCGCCCAAAATTTTTGGTCGGATACTGAAGAGAGTCTGCAGCATGTAAGACCATTGTCAACAAATTTGTGGAAGGGGAAACATATCTAAAAACGTGTTCACAGAACTCTGACACCGACAATTTGATCAGAAAGCAAGCTAGGAGAATTAAAACCATCATTAACATAACGCATGACTAATAATAGAAACTAGACGAAGACAGCAATAGCTTCCACCTCGAAATCAGTTGGAGTCCAATGATTTGATTAGTCAGTAGCAAATAGTTACAAATTACCCTTTCTCTATCCCGCTAACCCCAGGTAGAGTAAAGGGCCCAACTGCTTAAGCCTTCTAACAAAAAGTTATGTGATCATTTCAAAGTGACTTAATTGTTCTGAATTTTCCAGCACATGTGCTACCTCGCACAGTGTTTACGGAAATTCTGAAATATGCTGTCCATTCGGAAATGCTACTTAAGTAGGGTTGCAATGTCAGTAATCCCACAGCATAGTCCTATAATATTTCAGTCCCATCAGGATACCGGCTATTGGAAGAGATTATTTTCAGACCGTCTACAAAAATTACATTATGCGAAAAAGACTGCTTAGGCAGTATGAAATGCTATTACTGATTTTCGGTGTCCTTATAAATTTAATTTTATGTTTAAGCAATGTGTACAAAACAAGAAAGGGTACGTTTCCGTTTTTAAAAAAGATTTATTTCCGAGGTTGTACAAGACCGTTAAATGTCTGTTCATACAGCACCGCATTACACAGTATTAAAAAATCTTATGATTAGAAACATTTGAAAACCGAATTATACATTTTCTTGGAGACGAAATCGAAAGAAGACGTAATTTTCTACTAAATGAGCAAAATATTGAATTTCTTTATGCATATTTTCCATGAAATATAATTGAATTTTTAAGGATTCCAAAAATCCATGAGAAAAATTCATTCTCGTTGAGTAGTCATTTTTTGCAAAGTGTGGTTTTTGCATGCGGCCGAAAAGAAGTTCGTTCAAAAGCCGACATCCCGTGGCAAATGAATTATAGAATTATGCCGCATGATGATTAATTTTACAAACCTATTTAAGTTATCTTTTCGAACCGAAAACATATTTCGGAATTTCGGTTAATATTTCATGATTTAGTACGCCAACTGTACTTAATACTCTATGCATAAAATCAAGCGAAAGCCTCTTCTTTTTCGTCAGTCGCATTCCAAGCAATGTTAAAACATGAAACATGACTGAATGATGGCAACGACGTTTTAGGACAAAGAATTTACTATCAGACAGCTGACTAACTGCTATATTACCTAGTTCTTAGAGGTCCTGAAAAATTGCTGTGTTTATGTTGCTTTGTTTGCTGTGTTTGATGTACGGACGGGTTTCGTGGGCTTTAGCAAATTGAGTTTATGCCATTTCTGCATTTCTTGAGAGGCTCGTCATTCTAATCAATGTGATATTATTCTCAGTAATATTTTGCGTCTTACTTTAACTGAAGATCGTTCATTATTTCTTAAGATTTTGGTCGACGCATGAATTACATCACATGTGTTCCGAACATACTTGTCAAACTAAGATTATTTTCGAAATTTCAGGCAGGGATGAAAGAATTCATGGAAACAAGGTCTTATGGTTTTTTTACAACATGTCCATTAATACGACTTTGGTCACATCCATTGCCTACTGGGTAGCATTTTGGGAACCCGAGTACGGTAAGTTTTATTCTATGAAACTTTTGATCCCGCCGGTCTCTTTGGCTGGATGGTCCATAACTTTAACAGCTATTTTTTCTACTTAGTTTTACCTGTTTCTGATGTTATCACCCACCGTTTTCGGTAAACAAATCTCAGTAGATGAACCACCGAACAAGGAAAGATGCTCCTCAAAAAGGCACTTTTTCGTTCCTGAAGTTTATTAAAACGCGTTCAACCGTCCTTCCACGCCCTCGGGCTTTGGCTAATCTAGAGCAAAGCATTTTGCTCGTGTAACTGTTTCTGCCGTGTGCTGACCTTTGATTGGCCATTGACGTCTGTGTGAACGTTCCATTCTTCACAGTGATTGGTTTTCCCGCTCCCCTTCGCCTCGGTGAACCGAGGTACATATATAAGAGCGTTTTAATATTTCGCCAGGATTGTCTCTTGAGTCCGCATAGTTTCATAAAACGTGGTTTGCACGGTTAAGTAGAAGGAATTTTTCACATTGATTTTCGTTGCCCCTAAAAGTCCAATTATATTTTATAGAAAACATGCATAAAAATATTCATTCTTCTGCTCATGCGGTGGAAAATTACTTCTCACTCCTATCGAAGTAGGGTATAATTCGGTTTTCAAAACCCTTTCCAATTCCCGAATAATTTAAAACATGCTCTACCGTTACACTTATATTAAAGAGTTCCAAACAACAAGCCATGTATTTTTCGCGTACAGAAAACCATACATTTCTCTACGGTGATAAAGGGGGACTATATACGTTTCATGAAATTAAGCAGTGGAATTGTTTCATATTATTAACTACATGCCACACCTACTGTACATACATTGCAGATTTAATTGTGGTCTGATGTGACTGCATGTAAGTACTAGGCAACGTGTAGATTAGCAAGGTGGGCAGACAGCTTCGAAAACGCATGCCAGGAGTGGAATGTGAAACTACGTCATCGTGTCGCCTGAGCGTTAGTTACATCTTTTGATGTGCTATACGCATGATGTTACAGAATGTACATTTGCTCCTGGTAATCTCACAGCGTGTTCGTTAATTTGCAGTTTACTCTGTCTTGAAATTGTGGCTGTGTGCCGTTTGTCACAAAATATACGCTCGCCAATACAGCGTGAAATAAAACGAATATAATGTCTACCTAATTGGGCTCTGATAAATTACGAAAATGACCGTTTTCTACGCGAGTATGCAAAGTGTCTCCTTCGCCTATATCTATTTCCACTCCATTCTCTCAGTGGAATTCTACCGACTATCTGCAAAGTTGAAACACACAGTACCCGCCCTTCTGGTTTTACTGGACATGTGCTTAAACAATATTCCCGTCCGTCTCCTGCATGGAATCTATCCACTTTGCCTGGGAGCCATCTATGCTCTCTTCACTTACATCTACTGGGTGGCCAGTTATGCAGGTTACACGGGGAACGGCATAATCTACCCTGCAATAAACTGGAACCGGCCTCATTTAGCTGTCGTCGCATGTCTACTGGCAATCTGCTTGTGTCTCCTGGTGCAGGTGATTATAAGATTCACATTTGATTAAATTAATACGCATGCTACCAATTTGCTTGCATTTTCTAGTGAGATGAAATCTCGGCATGACGGTATCCTGATGCGCTGTTTATTTGTAACTGGGCTAAGATCCGGATGAGGTGTTTGTCTGTCAGCTGTTACATCAGTAGCTAGGCCGCATTTGTGAGCACCCACGGTGGTTCATTTCAGTGATTATTTTCTAACCCCGATTCTCTCGTCCGCATCCACAGTCACGAAAGATATGCGTCCCATCTGTTGCATACCGAATCGTTCACTTGTTATCATAGTTTAGAATACTCACTTTTATTTGGATTAGACCTTCATCTAGTGATGTTTGTCTTTTACTTTTGACGAGTGATGGACAGGGAAATTTATTTTCCTGCGCTTTTCATGAACGGGTTAAGTTTCACAACTGGTTGCAGTTTTGAAATTTGATGGAGCCTGTGCTATGTACAGTTCTTCCGCCTAGATAGAAAAGGGCCACCACTAGAAAAATGGTTTATTCTGGCATCAGCTGATGGCCATTGTAAGGAAAATACCGACAGGGCTGAACACAGGTCCGGGCGCTCCTGTAAACAAGATAATGATCATAAAACGTCACCAGGGAACCCGCAGTAGTAACTTGCCGGCAAATTGAATTATAGTCATGTAGGCTTATGCAGCACGACCCGTAGTTTATTCTCCAACGCCAGTCATGTTGGGATGACATTTCTAGGTCAAAATGGCTGAAGACTGGCTTAGGCGTGATGGTTGACCCCTCGCTTGAAATCTCTTTACGCAGGAGTAAGGAACGTCCTGCTACCTCACCAGCTAGGCCATTAAGATGCACATACTAGCGGCGAGTAATTCCTTAAAGCCAGCTGATGAGGGCATGGCTGCAGTCCGCATCTATCTCACCCATGTACGTAATCGTCTACGTCGTGGTAGTTGATGTGTCATTGGTAGGGGGCGCTCACCGATCTGTCTTACGGAACTCACTCGTTCCGTTGTGCCTTACGGGCTCTCTCTCTCTCAAACCCAACCAGCAGCCGCACAGCCGCTCGAGAGAGAGTCCGAAAGGCACAAAGGAACGAGTGAGTTCCGTAAAAAAGACCGGTGAGCGCCCCCTACGATTGTATATTCCCGATCGAAATCGACAGGGCAACGTGCTCGTGGCCCAATGGTTAGAGGCGTGAACTTCTCAATAACAGGTCGCGAGTTCGGGCCACGGGTGTTCCACACCTCGGGGTTGGGTATGATTTGCTGACGACGGCTAATAAGCCAGAAATGGCCATTCCAGTCTCCCGTGTCTTTGTCGATAATACCATTCTGATGTGTCATTATTAGTGTGCTCACTAAATATATGTTACTGGAGTGCTGTTGTGGTTGGTAGCATTGTGGTTCCTGATGTTCAACGAGTTAACACTTAATACAGTGTATTACTAGTCAGGAAAATTGAAGTGATTCGTTGTTGATTTTATTGGCCAGGAAAGAGTCGGCGTAGATGGTTAGTTTCTTTAAGAACCTCAGGCAAGTGGGTTCGAAAATAAAGCCGTATCCATTGCTTAAGCGACGTAAGTGTTAACGACGGGTGGCCTGCACGGATCCGAATGCTGAACTAGCCACAGCAACCGCTCCATCCACCATAATCTACTAACGAGTCATTCAAGCTACTAGTCAGTATGATCCAATCGTTGTTGGGTCAAAGTATATCGTTTGAGGTGATGTAACTTTAAATGTTAAATTGTCATGAGCTCTATTGGCGGCAGTGGTTCAAGAATAAAGATGGAAACCGTCAGGGTATGTCAGGCCAGGCTAGTTTGCGCCCTGAACGGGTCCTTGCAAGTTGGAAAGATAAAGAGGAATAACGCATCACCGGTAGTAGTTGGGCGAGAGTTCTGCGCTAATTTTGATGACGGTGATCAGAGTGCTGGTGATTCGGTGGGCTCGAAAGTGCCGACAAAGCCGAGACGGACACTTAATTCGCTCTAGCAGACAGGATGCATGTAAGGGGATAGTGCGCCGAGGGAGTTTTTCACTAGCATTCAAGTCTTGTGCCCTTGTCTCTTTTAACGGGTTTTCAGTTAGTCAGTTTGTCATTGCCGACAAAACCATCCCATATGTACTGTTAACGTTGCGTAAGAGCGGATAATGCGGCATATACAGTGCGTGACCGATCCCATGAAAAGTTAGTCAAAATTCTGGAATGTCTTTTCGATTAGGAAGGATTGCTTACGTGGGGTTGTTATACTGATTATGATGCAGCAAAACCGTATAACATTTCGGACTCGCCAGGATTGAGGCTTTTCAATGCACTTCTTCTTGACCTCCTGCAGGAAGCACACTCAGCAAAAAGTGACTACTTAAGAAGCATGCATTTTTTCTGTTGGTTTTTAATAGGCTTATAAATTCAAATATATTATATGGAAACTATGCACTAAAATATGTCTTCTTTTGCGGGTTTGGTAGGAAATCACATTGTCTTCATATTCTATATCCCAAGAAAGTGTGTATTTAGGTTTTAAAAAGTTTCCAAATTCCGAATAAGTTTCAACCTGATCTGCCATTGCATCGGCGTTTAGCAATTTCAGTCTACAAGGTGCATGTTTCCGCTTAAGGAAAATCATATATTATTCTATGCCTTTAAGAAGATACCACATATATTTCATGAAATTTTGCAATGGATCCGGATTGTGTTGTACATTTCTGGAGGAGCATTAGTAAACGGACATGTGCGGTCTTGCATGCATGGACAACGCACGGTCTTAAAAATCTCATAATTACAAACTTTTCTAAAACCTAAATATGCACTTTCTTCGGGTATAAAATATGAAGACAATGTGATTTCCTACAAAATGACCAAAGAAAACATATGTTGTGCATGTTTTCTGTAAAATATATTTGAATTTATAAAACTATCGAAAATCAATTGGAAAAATGCATGTTACTTAAGCAGTCACTTTTTTACCGGGTGTGGTTTCTGCAGGGGGTCAAAAGACGTGCATTTAAAAGCCAACATCCTGGCAAGTTCGAAATGTTATAGGGTTATGCTGCATGATAATCAGTATAACAACCCCACTTAAGGAATCCTTCTTAATCAGGAACCAATACCAGAATTTTGGCTAACATTGCCTGAGATCGGTCCCGCACTGTACACAAGGAATAATGGGAAAACTGTTTGCGATCCGCAATAAAAATAATTTTTCCATTCGACAATGACCTTGAAGTAGAATATGCATTTCTGCTGAGGATAACAATTATTTTAACGGATTAGTATCTTAAATAGAAAGAGCTTGAAATTTCCCAGCACTTACCAGACCAGTCAAGGCTTGGCCAATGGTCAGAGGAACGTTCGCGAGTTGGCCGACTATCGAGCAAGCAAGGAAACACATCAGTACTGATTACTTGGGGAGCAAAAACTGGGTGACAGAAGGCAGGAATTGCCATATCGACAGTAAAAGGGCTTCAGATTGCATTGTTGAGAGTAAAGGCCAGGTGCAAGGGTAAAGTCGTAATTAAGGAAGATCATTTGGAAAAATATTAGACTAACGTTAACGGTACCCTGTCGTTTTGAAATTAAGCTACAGGAAGTTGGTGATAAACGATCATCCAAGGACAAATTTGTTTCAGACCGTAAAAAGGTTTTGAGAGCTAGCAAATTCAGTCAACGTTCAGCCTGCTTCAGGCTTAAAATGTTGAACAAAATATCTTAAAAGTCAGCACTCTCTTGGTGCTTCAAAGTTAAAAAAGTCATTTCAGCATCACGAAACGCTGAATATAAGTACTTAGACAACTGTAAGTCAAAGTAGATTTTATAAATCGGAAGAATGCACTTTGGAGAACAATATTCTGGAGTATATACATCAGTTGGCGACAATTACAGTCTTCAAGTTTTTATTGAAGCGTGATTAATATTGGAAGATAGTTGATTAGTGGCAGCGAATAACAAACTTTCGGAGGAGGAAGGGCTTGTGCCCTTGCTTAGAACTACGTGACCTGATTTGAAAACCTTGCTCTGCATTTCTTCACAGACACATTTAGCATCACAGACACATTACTCACATCTGGAAGATCACGTACTTAAAATCCATGCGAGCGGGTCAAGAATTTTTGAAAGTTGCCACGTCCTTCCGCATTGGAATAATACGTGAACATGTGCTATACGAAACACACAGTCATTAAGCTGGTGCTCACAGTCTGAATTTACCAAACTGTGAACCAGCTCAGTCCACGACAGCTGATTCTCTTAGGGTAAGTTTTCTACGTCAACAGTGAAAATGCTGATTGACAGGTGTACACTGAAGGCGTAAGCGGTCAACTTACGAAACAGTGAGTATATGCTTCGGAGAAGTTTAATTATGCTGTAACAAGTCATGTCAGTCCAAAAAACCGAGCGGGTGTACTTTGAAATTTAAGATTTGGCCTATAACATTTCACAGTAACCTTTGTTTCTGTAAAAATAGGGGCCATTTGATATCCCAAGAGACCAAAATGTCCTAACAGGAAAGTTGCACTCGGATCCTATTTACTAGCCGCACTTGCAGTAGACAAGCTTCCAGCCGCCTCTCATACGGGACCAGTGGTAATAGTAGGTTTAACACTAAATCCCAACCCTTATCCCTAACTGTAACTCCTAATCCTATCCTTTACCCCTATTTCTAACCCCTTACCCTAACCACAACCCCTAACATTAACCCCTGACCCTAACTCCTAACCCCGGTCCCCCTACCCTTACCTCAACTCCTAGCCAAGACTCCTAACACTAACGCCTAACCCTAGCCCCTCACATGTGCGGCTATGATCTGTCCAAAGTTACAAAACTGGAAGCCGGTTCTTTAAGTTAGATTTCAATGAAAACGACATGGTAAAAGCTTCGAACACTCTGGTACCAAGACTTTCCATCAGGACTTGCACTACGTGTTTACATGGCCAGGCTTGATGTCTGATTCCAATTATCCGAAACTATCATAGGCAAAGCTGGTCACTAGAGTCTTTCACCTCGAGTTACTAAGCATATGTCAAAAATAAGAGCACTGTAGCAACATAAGTGCTACTTAATGTTAATGCTGATTAAATTGTGTAAAATGTGTGTTCATAAGACTTTTCTCGAAAACCTACACAAATCCACCACGAATTAGAAGTTTTCTCTTAGGCACCGAGAAATCGAGAGTTTAGAAAGTCCGATGAACTAGATGCCTCGACCCGGATAACAGTTAAGACGTCTTCATCGCCAATTCCTGAAACGCCTCATAAAAACAAATGTCCGAACATAATAGAAATCCATTTTACGCTGTTCGCAAAGACTGGTGTCTTCCGCAACCCATTTCTAACGGCGAGGGCAACAATTTTGGCTTTTGGTTTTTGATTGCGCAAATTGACGGCTTTACCCTTTGCCTTCTTTTTAGGTTTTACTCTTCTTACTATACTTCCTCCGCGTTTTCCTGAGCTACAAACTGGGTGGACGAGGGAACTCGGATCTTGATCGTTTCTGCCCTGAGCACGCTGATGAGGCCAGCCTCATTGTGAATGAGGACGCGGAACTAATAACCAAAGAAAAGCCCACAAACCACACATCTCCAGTTTACTCCAGTTTAAATTGATCAGTTAATGATGTTTCTCCAAAATATTTGCTATACAAGACCACAACTCCGGCTCTATTAGACTGACGTAGCACATGTAACAGCCAATGTGTTCTCATATGGTTTCTATATGTCTCCGCACCATCCCGCATACATGTGTTTTCATCAAATGCCCTTCTTGAGTTCTAACCGAAGATTGTAGCAAGTAAACTTATGCTTGGCTTAATGCGCTGAAAACCCGAAACCGACGCATTGTTGCGTCCTTTTATTCAAAATTATGGGAAGTTGGCTCTTTGCCTAGATAGTGTTGATGGTGACATGGAAACTTTTGTAATATCGTAAGGTCTACAGGAAACTGAGCTAACAAGTAACCTTTAAGAGAACAGAAATCAATGAATCTGTCGCCTTTCTGGAGCCTCCAAGTGTCGTTTAGTCTCCATCCTCTTAACCGAGTGATAATTTATATCCCCATAAACAGTTATATTTATGGAACACCGATTGTCTAGAATCGTTGTCCATACGCATGATTCTCCGTTATTTGAATTGTTGCAACACGACCAAATGTCAGGTAGGACAATGATAGTGGCCAGCAGTAGTTGACCGGTATAGTGTTCGATGTTCTGACGTGGATGATTATAATTTTCCTACTATTATTCTGAGGAAGCTGTAAAAGGCCGACATTTTTTAACTGTCCATTGTGAAAAAACATCAAACTTGCAAGCTGCCGTCGCTATCGCAAACACTATCATTCTACCGGCCGACAAAGGAAACGCTACGACTATTCCTAACAAGACTGATTACACAGAGAACGTAATGCGATGGTGAAAAGACGAGTTCATATACGAATCTCTGAATATTGACCCTACAAAATCCCAGAACTCATATGTCGAAAAAAACCCTACAGCATCCTACATGAAGGAAATTAATCTCAGAATTTCATGCCAGACCCTTAAGACAGGATGAATCCACAACTGTCGAGATATACGAACTTCCTAAATTTCACAAAGGGGGCATCCTGCTGCGGCCAATGTTCTCCTTAATCGGTGCATCGACCTGCAAGGTTTCTAAGTGGATATTTTACCAATTCCACCCGTTTACAGAAAACCTTGATAACTTCATTAAAAACTCGTGATTTATTAGAAAATTAGGAGGAGTGGGGGTTGTAGCCGATAGAATAATGGTGTAATTTCATACGGTCTCGTTCTTCACCTCGATTCTGATAGATTTGGCGATAAGATGGGGTTATTTATCCCCATTTGATATACACAATACTGGTTGGGTTGGGGTTATGGTTAGAGTTAGAGGCATGGGTTGGTGTTAAGAGTTAGGGGGTAGGTTACGATAAGGTTTTAGGGCGACCATTTCCCAACCACTCGAAGTACAACCACGTATCCCCGATAGCTCTTCCTTCGCATACAGCTACTTGACCTCGTCGCTCGTGCGTTCCCCTGTCCCACTTGTAAAGACCCCCATCTCCACCGGTCCCGTAATACAGGTGGCTGGGGTTTGCTTACTTCAAGTGGGGATGCATAACCACATCGGGCCGATTTGGCGAGACGCTGCGAAGAAGAACTCCGTCAATCCTACACAACTGACGTGTCTGTCGGCACTTTGCTCCAACTATAAGAACCAGCTCTATTCCTGTGCTCGGAATGTTGATGTCATTTTCGTAACAGAAAATGTGAAATTCGTTTGGATACTCTCCTGGATGAAGTGGGTCTGGCTCATAAAGCGTTAATCTCCAATTTGAAGAGACAAAAGGGATGGTACCATCTCTTTCAGAACGTTCTACTTAGCCTAGCTTCTGATGAAACACTTTGTAGTGTTAGTTTATAGTCTAACGCTCAGCTAATGGCCCAGTCTGCAACTCTCCGCAGCTCTTTTCTCATTAGTCCATGTTTATATGGATTCATTATGTGTATAATTTTTATGGAAAGCTAAATTTTGACTAAGCACCAGTCGTATAAATAGGGGAAAAATTGGCGCGATCGCAAGGGGCGCGCCGTCTTCAACTTTCTACAAAATGGCGGTCTTTCGACTAGCTTTCTAGAACTTTCTACAGTAGCCGTCATCAGCCAGTCACATCCAACCCCCAAATGTGGAACACCCGAGGCTCGAACACGCGACCTGTTGGTTGGAGGTCCACGTCTCTAACGGTGAGCACCCCGTACGATTGTATATTCCCGATCGAAACCGGCAGGGCAACGGGCTCGTGGCCCAGTGGTTAGACGCGTGGACTTCTAAACCAACAGGTCGCGAGGCCGAGCCTCGGGTGTCGCACACTTCGGGGTTGGGCATGACTGGCTGATGACGGCTAACAAGCCAGAAATGGCCATTCCAGTCTCCCTCGTCTTTGTCGGTAATAACATACTACAACGTTTTATTTCGTCTACTGTCTGTAAAATGACTCCAGGGACTGCAGACAAGGGAGGCAATTTCGATATCAACTATAAATCAGAATACCGAAACACTGACTTGTTGTGTTGAGGTTGAACTAGACGTTGTAGGTCCCATTTCAAGTTGTTCAATTTTACCACGGCTTCGGAAGGACTTCTCATTTATTCGGTACTCGGCCCCATTTGTCGCCTACGTGACCCTTAGAAACCGCATCAAAAGTCAAATAAGCCTTTAAAATGAGGATGATGGCCGCAGGCGATCAAGAGCAATCATTTCCTAGCGGTGAAAATCCGTTAGACAGGCCAAGCGATAACTTCCCATTCGGGATCCTATCATGCGACTTGCTGTCATAGAAGGGGGTTTAAACTTCTCTCTAAAATGTCAGCACCGAAAAAAATTTATCACAGCAGACGCTGCCTAGTCCCACATATGCCCTCGGAATCAAAATTTCTGTAACATTTAATAACTGCTCTTCTACCGTATCAAGTCAGTAATCAACAATGCGGAGCTGGCCTGCTGTCCCCATTATTAACCAACTTGGTAATGGAAAGCAGTTTGGGCGATGCTCCTGACAGAAGGCGTTAAAATGACAAGTACATTGGAAAGATTAAATGATTTATCAAGATGCTCCGTGGTGAAAGAATAAATGACTGCGGTTACTTTTAAAACTGTGGCGGAAATGATAAGGTTTTGCCAAAACCAGCTCTGCGACAGTGCGGGCTATAAGACCCCAACCGGTTGTCTTGACTTTTTATACTTAAGTTAAGTCAGGTGTGAGTAGTTTGTTAAGCCATTTATATCTGCCAAACCCGGCAAGTAAGCCTGCCTTGCAGTCATCTGATGAACCTTAAAATGATTGTCCAAAAATACCGTTTTGCAGATAGAGGCAAACAGGCGAATCCCAGAAAGGAGTTCGGAAGAGAAGATGAGAGCACCGCAACAAGAAGTTTATCGGCCTGACGTTTCGGATTCCCACTCGAACCCATCATCAGAGACAGTCGCAGATAGTGGAGGAACAAAGGCTGAAGTATTTATGGTACTAAGTTGCCGTTGCGCCACATGGGTGTTATAAGTAACAGCTCTTACGATCACCACTAGGGGTCGCAATTGGGGTGATGATGGCTGGTCAGTCCGAGTCCGAGTCGTTAATTGTCGCAATTTCATCATACGTGTTGGATGCTGGCATGAGGATGTCTCAGCAATCTGGTATGCTGTCAGCGGGATTGTTGCTCACCCGCGCTCTCCCCACGTGATTTATTCCCCTGCTCAGCGAATGTCTCAGCACCGAATACGGTGCAGGGATATCATTGCGGTTGTTGATGGATAGCAAGCCTGTGAACTATGATTCGAGCAGCTCGTGGCCCACGCGGTTCTCAGCTCTTACGAGGATTTCGGCCTCTTGAAACTTGATGCGCGTTTGAGCAACAATGTTGGTGACAGCGGATCAAATTGCTGAGTCATCGTCATGTCAGCATCCAACGCGAATGATGCAATTGAGACAATTAAGGACTCGGACGCGGACTGACCAGCCATCATCACCCTAATTACGACCCCTAATAGTGATCGCAAGAGCTGTTAATCATAACACCCATGTGCCCCCACGGCAACTTAATACTATAAGTACCTCAGCTGGCGGGCGGACAGAATGCGATCGAGTGAGATCCTAACCACAACAGTGAGGGTCAAACGCCCACTTCACATACCTCACTTCATAAGGCCTATGACGTACTGATGATCGGTAACGACTGTGAAACAGCTGTCTGCGTCTGGCCTGTTGCACTCTTAGCGAGCTGATCATGTATTATATGTGGTATGTGTCCTCTGACACAGCGTTCGTTGTCGTCAGTAGCAAGCTGGCGGGCGGACAGAATGGGATCGAGTGAGATCCTAACCACAACAGTGAGGGTCAAACGCCCACTTTACATAAATACAGTGCGTGACCTATCTCATGAAATGTTGGCTGAAATTCTGAAATGCGTTTTCGATTAGGTAGGATTACTTGGTCGCGGTTGTGATACTGATTATCTTAAGGCATACTCTTATAACATTTTGGACTCGGCAGGATGTCAGCTTTTAAATGCACTTCTTTTCAATCTCCTGTAGAAAGCGTGCTCGGTAAAAAATGACTACTTAAGTAGCATGCGTTTTTCCCATTGATTTTCGATGGTCTTGGAAATTCAAATAGATTTTATAGAAATCACAAACAAAGATATGCTTTCTTTTAGTCAATCAATATAGAATCACGTCTTCTTTATATTTTATACTTAAGGACGGAGTATAATCAGGTTTTAAAAAAGATTCTAATTATGAGACTTTTAAGACCGCATAATGTCCATTCACATAGCATTGTACCTGGCCGTTTGCCACTGCTCCTCATGAAATGTACAACATGGTCCGCATCCATTGCAAAATTTTATGGACCCTGTATGGTATCTATTTAATGACATAGAAAAATATGGGATTTTCTTTACGCGGAACGCATGCACCTTGTAGAGTGTAATCACTAAGCGCTAATGCAACGAATGATCAGGCTCCACATTTTTCGGCAATTAGAAAACTTTTTTAAAACCTAATTATTCTCCGTCCTTAAGTATAAAATATAAAGAAGACGTGATTCTCTATTGATTGACTAAAAGAAAGCATATCTTTGTTTGTGATTTCTATAAAATCTATTTGAATTTCCAAGACCATCGAAAATCAATGGGAAAAATGCATGCTACATAAGTAGTCATTTTTTACCGAGCACGCTTTCTACAGGAGATTGAAAAGATTGAAAAAGCCGACATCCTGCCGAGTCCAAAATGTTATAAGAGTATGCCTTAAGATAATCAGTATCACAACCGCGACCAAGTAATCCTTCCTAATCGAAAACGCATTTCAGAATTTCAGCCAACATTTCATGAGATAGGTCGCGCACTGTACAATCCTTTCTGAGAAATATTAATTATTGTTTTTAAACATCCACATTCAGAGGCGGATTGCTAATAACATTTAACGACACAAACAGGCGAAGAGAGAAGAATGAAAGCAGCAAGAATAAAAAAGGATTTACAAACGGAGCACATCATAAGACCAAATATGCAACGTTAGATAACGCTACATGTTGCAGGTGTATAAATGCAGAAGAGTACAAGGAGGAATTTTAGGAAGAAAATCGGCTAAAACGGCGGTCACACTGGTGCACGCTATATTTTTATGGGAGTTATTTTGAGGCCGCTGTTGATTTCAGAGTATAAAGACATTGCACATTCATCAAGCAATTTTCTGGTCGAGTTCTGGATGATGTACATCTACTTCACTCTAAATCGCTTTCCGCTGAGTCCTTCCACCCCAGGCGCCGTGGCTTCCACCATGCCACTTGTCGTACACCGACATAAAGTGTTGCATATCGCCAGTTCGTGCATCATATCTGACGTGTAAACAAACTGACAATTAGAGCCTGGGACTCGAACTATTGTCATAATAGTCATTCAGTCTTGTGTTCACTTATTTTTTTTCGTTCATCCATTTATATTCCAGCCACGGAGAATGGAGAATATTTTTGCTGCAAAGTTGTCAGCGCTACTTTCAAATAAAGCGAATCTCTATTTCTATAGTGAATTCTAAGTCGACAAAAGATTTGGCTCAGGATTTAGGCGATGCTCCTTATGCAATGACGAGCCATCTTTTCTGCCTTGGAGCTAACGAGTAAGACCCACTAAGGCCCCAAAATGTCTTCGCAGAAGCTCTCTTTTCCCAGTAATCTCTAATTTTTTGGCATGATTCGTCCAGTCCGAGAAAGTATCAGTGCAATAATGGGCTCAAAGTTGCTTTACAACCCGATTTTGGGCACGGAGTCGCATATTAATTTTCATTAAATAGCCTTAGACCCCTTGCAGATTTTAGGCCTATAAAGTAGAATAAACTACGACTTTCTTTCCAAACAGTCAGCATTTACATGCAGGTGAAGGACGTTGCTCTAGAAAGTAGAATCGTAAAATGTAGGGAACAGCCGTCTACTAATACGGAATGTATGTGGGACAAAGGAGAGAACTGGCCTCATAAGTTATTTGTCGCAGTCTTTCAGTGCGAACTCGAATCAAAATTATTCCTAGGCGAGGTTGCACACACCATTAATGGTGAACAGAATGCCAAGTGACTTGGCTTTTGTCTAGATAGATTTCAAAACCCCATGGGAGATTAAGACCAACAAATCCTTACCCTTTTGACCCTCATTTTTCATTGATATTCCCATGTTCGCAAACTTTTCTGGTTTATTTCTATAAACCAATCTGTGAGACAATTACGCTTATATAAAATTGATTAAAGGGATAGGTTCGCATTTTGGTCTTGAATAGTGTCCCCGTACCAGAGTATAATAGGCAAGATATCAGTATTTAAAATTCTCCCTATCACATTCTTTAAGGCAAAACTAAAAAGTACGTAGTCTAAAGAAAATGCAACTCATTTAAATAAAATATCAAGGTGAATTTTCACGCACTTTTTGTTGACGGAGTGACTGATTTTTCCGAATATTTCGTGTATTTTGCAAAATGCCGCCGACAGTCATCACTGCCATGTTCGGCGTTTTCGCCCAAAGCCCAACTCTGTCACGCTCTTTTATCATTCCCGCGAGCGGATCCAGACGGAGGACAGTAACATGCGCATGCAGACAGCCACATACGCCAGTGTCCCAGTTGGACATGTGCAACGACAGTTCGACCGTCTCCCACGATGTCCACCGTGTGCCTCACAACAGGGTGATAGCGAGAACGGTGAATTGCGTATGAGCCAGTTCACAATGATAGTGGATTTGCGCAACATCTGCCGCACTCTCTCCTCCTCTTCTACTTGGATCCGGTGTCAAGACATAGTCAAGAAGTGAAGAAGAAGATTCGAGCAACGGAACGTTTTGCCTATAGTCCTGAACTTTCGGACCGCTTATAGCCTGAGGGGCAATCTGGAGTAGTGTATCGCATTCCGTGTAAAAATTGTCCTTGTAAATGCACAGGACAGACTGGGCGCAGGCTTAGATCGCGCATACATAAACATAAGCTGGCTGCGTGGCCGCCCACACCTACGAAATGGGTCACGGGTTTAACTTAGCAGCCACCAAAATAGTCGCCCACTCCGGAAACAAAACAGGTCAAGAATTGATTGAAGCCTGAGCCTCGGATAAGAACTCAGTCAATCGATTTATCGATCTGGCGCCGGCGTAGTCACCGTTAGTCCTGCGCCGTCGGTCGATGATTGAGCCTACACGCCTTATAACTGCCGCTTGTTCTGGTTCTGCCACCACCTCTGACGATGGAGTCCTGTAGAGTCTGAAAGCTCAGGACAATAAACTAAGTGTTCCGGTGCTCGAATCTTCTTCTTCACTTTTGCATACACCTGTAACTCGAAAGTTCGCCTTCATCCATACTCAAGAAGACCGGATGCGGGCGAGGCGCAGATGGCTGGCACGGCGTAAACGAGCACCTGGGTATACGACCACACCCCCCCCCCGCGTCCACAAGGTACACCGACCAGGATTTTACACACAAAGTAAATGGACTGTTCGGATTCCACTTGGCACGGCGTGAGTACGCAACTAGGCCTGCGCATTCCCGATAGCACCTGCTGGGTTCTGATCTAGTTCTCCTATCGGTCCATAGCATCTACCGCGGGACCTATTTTAGAGGCAGAAGTCAGTACACAACAGATCATAAGACACACCACACATTTGAACTTTCTCCGACAAACCATCGCAAGCAATGACGCCCACCGTGTGCCCAACGGAGTTGGCTCAGTGTCGGCGATCTGCACGTGAAGTAGTTTGCAGTGAGACAAACGGGTACGTCATTTACCGCGTCCTCTCTCCTCCATTGCCTATTTTGTGTTGATGGCAAAACAATGTCATAAAAACTGGAGGTTGGCTGACACAGGTAAGTTACCCTGCTACTCGCGGCACACGGCCTGGTGAACAAGGTTTCTATTGGTACGGTTTACATCTCACATGCAACCGGTTAGGACAGTCGACTGGTTCATGGGAAGGAGAAGAATAAAAAATTTGATGCGCTTAAGTCTGTCGTCCTGCGATAAAAGTCGTGGCTCGGGAGGCTGCCATCTGACAGATAACTGTCAATATAAAGTTACAGTGAGTGACCGATCTAATGAAATGTTGGCCGAAATTCTAAAATGCGTTTTCGATTTGGGAAGATTGCTTAGGTGGTGTTGTAATACTGATTATCATGCAGCATTATAAAGTAATATTTCGGACTCGCCTTAAAGAGTGGGGTGAGATTCGCTACCACCTTAAGACCGCCAGACTTGTATTTTGCAGCTGAAAGGAAACCAGCTACCTATGGTTTGCGCTGGGAAACTACTGCGTTGATTCGATGGTTACAGTAAATGTGATAACTCATGAAATGTCAACCAAAATTTCCAAATGCGTTCTGGTTTTGAAAAGAAAAATTGTGTAGTGTTGTAAAACTAATCATGATGTAGCATAAATCTATAATGATCCAGTTGCCGCAGCGTGTCGGCTTTCGAAAGAACCTATTTTCGGCTGCATGCAAGATCCATACTCTGCAAAAAATGACTACTTAAGTAGTATACAATTTTTTCATTGATTTCCGATGCTCTTGAAAATTCAATTATATATAGAAAATCACGTCCTCTTCCAATTTCATCCTCAAAAGAAGAGTATAATTCGGTTTTAAAAAACTTTTCTAATTCCTGAATAATTTTGAATCCGACTTGGAGTTACACTTGCAATCAGGGTTTCAAAACTACAAGCTGTATATTTTCCGTGTACGGAAAACCATGCATTTCTCTACGGTGTTACGAGGAGATCATATGAGGTTCATAAATTGAAGCAGTGGATTTAAGCAATATTGTTAACTTTACAAGTCACATTCGCAAGTGCAGATATATGACGTTTTATGAACGGCCATTTAACGGCATTAAAAAATCTCACAATTAGAAACTTTTTAAAACTGAATTATACTTTTCTTTTGTGTATTAAATTGGAAGAAGACGTGATTTTCTACCGAATAAGTAAAAGAATGAATATTTTTATTCATGTTTTCCATGAAATATAATTGCATTTTCAAGGGCATCGAAAACCAATGAGAAAATTGCATACTACTTAAGTAGTCATTTTTTGCAGAGTATAGATCTTGCATGAAGCCGAAAATAAGTTCCTTCGAAAGCCGACACCTTGAGGTAACTGGATCATTAAAGATTTATGCAGCACGATGATTAGTGTTACAACATTAGTTAATTTATCTTTTCGAAACGAGAACGCAGTTGGAAATTTTGGTTGGCATTTCATGAGTTAGCACATCTACTGTATGTGCAACGAGAGAGGGCGTCCGAAGTCCACGTTGGTTTCCAGTAGATGCAGTCTGTTTATGACTTTGTCCTACATTAAGAATTATTGATTGAGACAACCCCCGAAGTGCTCAGTCCAGCGCTTGAAAATTTGCCATTATTCCGTTAAAGGTAATGCTTCCGTGGAAATGAGCACTGTCGCGGTCGCATCCGTTTGTTGGTCGTAAATCACCTTGGTTGGCCCAAAGAATTTCACAATTTCATTTCAGCCTAAATTTTGTTTTGTGTTTTCGGTTTTGTAAGTCACCCAAGCATGTGGCGTCTTCATCAGTCGCTGTCGCACCAGAATTTGCTTCAGAAGAAAAGCGCATAGTTATCCTCGATTCTCTGGTTGACATACAGTGCGTGACCTATCTCATGAAATGTAGGCTGAAATTCTGAAATGCGTTTTCAATTGGGAAGAATTACTTGGTCGTGCTTGTTATACCGATTATGATAAGGCATATTCTTATAATATTTTGGACTCGGGAGGATGTCGGCTTTAAAATGCACTTCTTTGCAATTTCCTATAGAAAGCGTGCTCGGTAAAAAATGACTACTTAAGTAGCATGCATTTTTCCCATTGATTTTCGATGGTATTGGAAATTCAAATATATTTTATGGAAACCACAAACAAAATATGCTTTCTTTTAGTCAATCAATAGAAAATCACGTCTTCTTTATATTTTATACTTAAGGAAGGAGTATAATTAGGTTTTAAAAAAGTTTCTTATTATGAGACTTTTAAAGACCGCGATATGTCCATTCACATAGCATCGTACCTGACCGTTTCCCACTGCTCCTCATGAAATGTAGAACATGGTCGGTATCCATTGCAAAATTTTATGAACCCTGTAGGATATCTCTTTAATGACGTAAAAAAAATATGGGATTTCCTTACGCGGAAGGCATGCACCTTGTAGAGTTTAATCACTTAGCGCTAATGCATTGAATGATCAGGCTCCAAATGTTTCGTCAATTAGAAAATTTAAAACCCAATTATACTCCTTCCTTAAGTATAAAATATAAAAAAGACATGATTTTCTATTGATTGACTGAAAGAAAGTATATTTTGTTTGTGGTTTCTATAAAATATATTTGAATTTCCAAGACCATCGAAAATCAATGGGAAAAATGCATGCTACTTAAGTAGTCATTTTTTACCTAGCACTCTTTCTACAGGAGATTGAAAATAAGTGCATTAAAAAGCCGACATCCTCCCGAGTCCAAAATGTTATAAGAATATGCCTTATCTTAATCGGTCTCACAACCACGACCAAGTAATCCTTTCTAATCGAAAACGCATTTCAGAATTTCAGCCAACATTCCATGAGATAGGTCACGCACTGTACGATGGAACACAGACTTCAGCTTCTCTCATTTTCCATAGGTTTATTATTACGGCACCTCTTGCGCGCTGCCAGCCTCCTTAGAACATACTATAAAACTTAAATAACCCTACGCGTTTCGGCAGTATTTTGACTTCATCTGTTTTGAGTGTTTGCTCTGTCAGTAGCGCGAGTTTAACAACCTGCATCCCGAGGCGTAATAACGGCCAAAAGTACAAAAAAGATTAAATATACAATGTTAGAATTAAAATTTCGTTTTTAATAGAGTGAGTGGCCGATCTCATGAAATGTTGGTCGAAATTCTGAAGTGCGGTATCGCTTTGGAAGGATTGCTTAGGTGAGGTTGTTATACTGATTATCATGCGGCATTATCCAGTAATATTTCGGACTTGTCAGGATGTCGGCTTTGGAATGCACTTATTTTCGATTTCCTGCAAAACCCAAACTCGATAGGAAATGACTGCGTATGTAACATGCATTTTTCATATAGATTTTCGATGGTCTTATAATTTCAAATATATTTTATGGAAAACATGCACAAATGTATGCTTTACTCTACTCATTCGGTAGCAGATCACGTTGCCTTTAAACTTTATGCTTGAAGACAGGGTATATTTAGATTTTAAATAAGTTTTCTGATTCCCGAATAATTTTAAGAGAGATCAGCCGTTGCATTAGCGTTTAGCGATTTCATTCTACAAGACGCATGCTTTCCGTATAAGGAAAATAACTTTTCCCTCTAGACCTTTAAGACGATGCTAGTTAGAATTCATGAAATTTTGCAATAAATGCGGACTATGTTTTACATTTCATGAGGAGCAATACGAAAAAGACAAGTACAATGTTGTATGAATGGATATTGTAGGCCTAAAAAATCGTATAATTAAAAACTTCTTTAATACCTAAATATACCCTGTCTTCAAGCATCAAATGTAAAGTCGACGTTGTTTGCCACCGAATGAGTAGAAGAAAGCATATTGTTGTGCACGTTTTCCATAAAATGTATTTGAATTTATAAGACCATCGAAAATCCATTGGAAAAATGCATGCTACTTAAGCAGTCACTTTTACCGAATGTGTTTTCTGCAGGAGGTCAAAAAGACGGGCATTAAAAAGCCGACCTCCTGGCAAGTTCGAAATGTTATAGGGTTATGCTGAATGGTAATCTGTATATCAACCCCACTTGAGTAATCCTTCTTAATCGGGAACAAATGTCAGAATTTCGGCTAACATTTCATGAAACCGGTCACTCATTGTAGGCTGGAATGGCTTCTTCATTAGATGGCTTTCATGACTCTCCTAATCTGTTGGGATACGAGCGGAACCACTTTTCTTGTTTTATGGAGTCCTGGTCCTTTGTGCGTGGACCAATGGCGTGGTGGCACGCCTGGTTGCGGGTTCACTCTGTGCCAGCCTCTTACGACCGACCCCACCTCCGTTTTTTTACTCTCTCTTGACAATGGGTCCATTTGGGTGGTGAGGAAAGCGTGCGGTAGATAACATGCATGTCTACTACCACCGTAAATTAATTCGCGCGCAATTGGCCAGCCCTGCGTCCACCATTGTTATTGGGCATACCATGGACATCGTTCAACTGGACGATCTAATTGTCGCAAGCACTCCAGCGGCTAGCGGTGGCAACTCACTATAAACGCTAAGAGCGAGGTGTCGCAGTTCACGTCAGCGCATGGTACTATCCAATGCCTCAGTCAAGTTCGCTCGCGGCCAACGACTGAATACCAACTTGACAGTCTGCATCACGCTGTCGTCACGACCAGAGGACGTCACGCGTCGCCTAGGTATTCAACGGACAATGTACTGGATGCGGTCAAAGAAAATCGGGGTTAGTGGACGCACCAGAAAATGCGATGGTAGGCCGCCACACGGCACTTCCTACCGTATTTTGGGCACTTGTATCAGACCAAGCTTCGCAGACCACCATCCAAAGACAGCGCAGAGTTCTTTAACAACCGGAAGCAGAAAAACTGTCGCGGTTATGCATGATCCACATAACCAGGTGCTTTTTGAGATCCAGTGGGGTACCTCTCTCCCACGCATTTGGGGATAGCTATCCAAGTCGCAGGTCTGATTTAACGCCCGACCTGCTGTCTTATTTGTCCCACGTAAAAGACGCCAGTCTTTGAGGATGCATGCCCGCTATTGCCGATTTAAATATCAACAGTTCGACCGTCGTTCCCGACAACCGAAATACCAGAAAACGGAGTACTCCTCCCGGCGGATTTCTATCCCATTTCTGATAATGAGTCTGACAAATACATTTTCTCAACCGTCGTTGCAGTTATGTTTCGGATGAACAATGAACGCGCACCTCTTATCGGATTGGAAGGCCGACCTGCAAGTTGAGTGCAAGAGATCTCCTTGAGAGAAACAAAGGGTTCTCCAGCACGAATAAAATGATTCGCTGTTGAAGCGTCTGCATGATGTGGGTAACGCTTTGAGTAAGCAGCAGAAAGCAACCCGCCAATAATGATGTTCTGACCTTGAGATGGTGAATCACGCACGGTTGAGTTATTTCTTAGGAGAAATCCATCTTAAGTGGTTGGAGAGGTAATAGCTCCTTCCCAATTTTACACCAAGTGGGGTGCGTTGTAATAATGTCAAGTAAGATACATTGTATTCTGAACTATCCTTGTGCTGTACATGTAAAGCATTTGTCTGTTTTTTGTCCTGAATTTGCATCGTCCCAGAACGTATGCTTCATATAATTGAGTCAGCAAAAAATAGTTTTGTGCTCGCTTTAATTTTGAACGAGAAATGGCTGCTTCCATAAACTATGAATTTTCCATCTGTGTTTTCCTAATCAGCCCGTCATTTGTAGCTGCTGAAATAACTTCAGTACATTTAATACTTCCAGCCCTGTCTTGACTAGAATAAAAAAGTGTCTATTTATTGGCGGGCTTACCCTTTTGAAAAATACTTTCCACACCCAGTCCCCCAAACAGATAAAAAATTAGCGACAAATTAACTGCTTATCTTAAAACATAACATTTTAAAGAAAGTGTTTAACCAAAAATTGTTCCAGCCAAATAAAAACATTGAATTAATGCGGTCGTGAATTTCAACCTCATGCATACAAATAATGACTTCGATCAAATGTGCGCGCACAACTCGAGCTAAACAAAGCCGTTGGCCTTTTCTAGAGTTCTACGGCTTATATCTGCGGGTATTGTATACACCAGTTTGGTTGAGGTGACAAAAATTAGAATGCGACATTATTTACCTTATGATGCCAGTGCATTACACCGAAGTGACGCTCCCACGCTGATGTACAAATGGATGGGGCAAACATCTGAAGCAAGGTTTTCTTTTCCGTCCGTTAGCTGCTCTCTGCGATGCCTTCTATCATGGTGTACAGTCGTCAAAAATTATCTGCCCGAAATTCTGCTGCGGCAATCAGACCTTTCGGTTTTGCTGTTCTGACTGCAATCTTCACTACCCCTTCGACCCTGTTGACTGCCAAGCACTCTCCGATTCCTCATATATGCAAGTCGATAGTAGAAATCTCATAAAGCGCACTTTATTTTGCCCCATATTTATTTATATTATTTTAAAAAACGATATGTACTCATTTTTGCACTTTAAAAAGGGTTTTCTGTACTGCCCCGAAGACATTCAACGCGAACTAATGCCAGCATAAACTTTCACAGAGGTTTCGTCCTCTGGCTGGTTGTTGAGAATTGAATAGTTTTTGTCTACATATCCTGCTTGGGTAAACGATGTTCGAGGCGACCAATGACATTTTATTTATTTCATGTCGACAGATATTTAAACTAACTCTTCTCTATAAAAGACTACCATTACGTTTTTTGTCGAGTAATAAATTAGGGTAAAAACACAACCTACGAGAACATTTCCGGCGGTTTGTTTTGAAACGTACTAACCCCGCAAAAGGAAGTGCTACGCCATGTGAATTGTTAACCTTATTTTTATGGGTTCTGCATTTTGCAGCTCTGGAATTTATGATATCGCATGGTAGGAAAGTATCGTTTTGCGCGAGTTCGCGCAGTTTTTGAATACTGACAAGAACCAGTCCCGGCTTTCGCATGACCGTTGGTTGAAAAACCACCATCGTGGGACTAAGGGGCACGGAAATGCACATTTCTGGTCCGTTTACCTAGTTGTATGGTCATCTAGGAAGCACAGGCCAGATATGTGATATTGCAACTTGGGACAGCAGATCTCAAATTTATATGCTGCACCGTTTATGTATTGTTTGGGCAAATGTCTGCAACCATAAATAGTAACGCGCACAGCCAGGTATTGGAGTTGACAACGCGTGTAACGGGCAGCACCCAACACATCTAGGCAATGGTACGAGGAGAAATTCGCAAGTGTGTTAGAAATTCCTCGGCTGCTCTAATGCATTGTTAAACCCGTTGAATTATCCCATTGTTATTGCAGTAAACAGACATGGCCTGTGCGCAAGCAGTTACAGTATTTCAGAATTGTCAGTTTTCTGGTGAAACCAACATTACAACTGAATCAAAATGTAACAACTTCAAGCCTGACCCTTCCATTTCCGAAAAAGTTTTTGCTTATGTTGAACGCAAAGAAATGAACTCTGATTTCAGCAATCAAGTTAACTTCTGCTCGAAAGCCGTTCTGATACAGGACATAGCCGAAATCCATAAAATGTCCTACGAGTGCACGAGGGTCACATGGTACTAGCTGACTACAGGAAGGATAAGGTATGAGGGCATTTTGGATAACTTCCTGATGACGGGTGGACAAAATGACTTGAGCATTGGTATTGACATTGTCTTGGGAAATTGACCGCAAGTGCCCAAGTGTTCCTGCTCCAAACCTCGCAGACGATTAGATGCTTACTGCCAATATGTCCAGAATGGCTATTCTAGCCGCCTTTTACCTTCACTATTAATTTTTTTAAAGGATTACGAAGAAGGGCACTGGGAGTCCCAACGTGGAACAAAATGTCCCTGCTCCGTCTTTCGATAGTGCCAAATTTAGAATAATAATTCAGTACACTTTGAGGCCTATCATTGTAACCCTCGGAGTGCATGCCTCTTCGATCAGCGGATGCATTTGACTTCTTACTTAGGAATTTGGACCAATATATCTTGATTGCATATCGTCGGGTTTTGGAGGTCACACTAGGGTCAAGTCGTTTATGATTGCTATCCAGATCTACCATCTGTTTCTCAGTAAACCTATCACTTGGTTTAGACTCTCCCTATAGGTTATTTTCTGGAATTGCAGCGAGTAATGCACATGCGTAGTATATGCTTGGGTCAGGCCAGATAGTTGAGAAACAGTCAGATATGTCTGCATGACCACTGCCTGGATGGGGGAGGTTAAGCCTTACTTCATTTTCATGATTTTGACAGCCTGACTTGAGCTGCAGTCTTAGATATTCGTAGGTATTCCGGTGTGTTTTAACTGTCCTCATATTGCGATTTGAAGTAATGGCACCTTAAATATATAAGGATACGCTCACCAAGGAGTCATTTCACAGAATAATCACCTTTGCGCAATGTACTGTAGTTGGCAAAGGCTGTCATGTACAACATGTCATATTTGTCCACGCTGATATGTATTAGACATACACTGCGTGGAAACTCACCGTTTAAAGAAGATTGGCCCAAGCTTCAAAATAATTCCTTATGTTGTCCCAATGAGTCTTACTAATAAACCTTTATGTACTTTTCTCAGAGGTTGGAGTTTCTTCCTTTTATGGCCATTTGAATATCTGCAAGAATACCACTGTACATGTGCTTCTAATGTATTGTTTTAACGCCTATAGATCCGCCATTTTTTCAGTCAAAAACGGTTTCTATTATTTGCGTGAATACCGATCAGGAAAGAACATTTTAACATGTCACTGTACTTTCCCACGGTATATTTATCATAAAAGAGATTTTCTTTGCACGAAGTCCTTGAATTATCGTTCAGAAAATTGTCGTTATCAGTTTTCACTCTTTGGCGTATGCGCACTTAGACTGTTTTACAAAAAACGCGTTCTGCCTTAATGAAACAGCTTTCGTCTCCATTACTGTGGACACATAGAAGCTTTACTGCCCACCCTGCTAATAGGAACTTGCAAACACTACTTAGGGCCAATAACAGCGCGTTCATATAAATCGCTCCTATGCACCCCTAGGTCCCTCGCCGTGGAAAAATACTGTCTGAACAGGAAGGAGGGAATGTACAAACACAACTCTTGTTAAAGTTTATTTGCCAGTCCTGAGGCTTCGAATTCGTTGCTCACCACAGGAAGACAAGTAATCAAGACTGCCTTTAAAATAGGCTTGTCTAAACAGCCTGATGGCAGCTGCCTGGGAAATGGCCAGATTTAAGTTATAACGGTGGCATGAAATGAATTGAATGCTAACATTTGAAATTAGCATGCGATCTTTGGTGGTCAGTCCTGTGAGCCAATCTCAGGCTGCCTAAGTACGCAGGAAGGAGCGGAGCTTCTCAGATAGGTGTATAACACGGTAGAGGGGCTGCTATTTTCCCCATGCTATTCTTATGTTTTCAAAACTGGGCGATGACCTATGAAATAAGGAGCTTTCGTACCGTTACCAGCAATTGCTTTCTTCGAACATCGGAACAACATCAGCTGTTTCGCCTGAAATTATGAGGTTATATTATATTATCGAAACTTTAACGCAAACATATTGAAAACGCAGGATGGCCCGGCCAAACGTCTAACTCAAGGTAGACGTCCCAGGCATGCCACAAAGGCGATGAAACATGGACTTCGTAATTTAGCAGTTATCTGCTGTTGAGCATTTATGAAGTGCTTCTCAGTTCGAACTTTATTGTTATCGAGTGGCAGATCTGACGGGTGTGGAAATTGATCTGGCAGGTGGATGAATTTGGCAATTTTCAACCCAAGGACTTGTAAACAATATGTCATACGTATATATGACTGATTTTGTAGGGGCAAACTCTCAGGAATCATACTTGATTGCTCGGCTAATAAGCCAACAATGCCATTCGGGTCTCCTTCGTCTTTGTAATCATTCCTTCCCGACCACGATGGTTCTAGCTTGGATACATAGGCGCAACCGGAATAGCACTTCCTCTAAATTGATCGGTGAAGGTCATTTCTATGATACTAAAAGTATTAAAATTATTCGTCGGAAATTTACGATTTCTAGCAGATAGCTGGAGCAGCGCAGCCATTTTATACTGCACATACGGCAGTATCATTGAAGTGTAGCATTCGACGCATCGAGACGAGCTGTCCTGCACTTGGCTCCGCATACTTGGACACCACTCTGAACTCGATTTAGCAGGGCGACGAACAGTCGAGTCAAAGCCTAACTGGTGACAATAAATATGCCAGAAATTGGCATTTCGAGTTCTGTTGTCTTACTATAGGTTCAAGAGAAGGCGGAATTACTCGCACTGCACCCTATAGACAGGATAGAAGACCCTTCCGCGCACTCAACCCCGTTCGCGTACGCTGAATAGCATTTAGCGTGAAATTAAGGTTGTGGATTATTTACACTTCTACGTTTTATAGGCTGTGAACCAAGGACTATGAATCCTGTTTGTTCTGATAACATTGCGGCCGTACAACTTAGGGAATTAACAAAAGCAAATGTGGCGTTTCATAAACAAGACTGTAATAAAAATTTGAATGCAACGCCGCCGCCTTTATTTCACTATCAAATAGACCCGCGGAAAACGGGAATGTATGTGGTCACACAAGTAGCGTCTCGGATTTTGTAGACTCTTTCTTGTCGCCAGCCAATCCGAAGATTTTTAAGCTATTACCGTGGTGAAACACTATAGAGTTTATCTGAACAATTAAGAGGGTGTGGGTGAAAATTTCTACTCTCGAGCACTACCATAGGTACAGCGGCATGCAGTGCGAGCGTATTTTAAAGATTGCGGCTTCTTCTTGCAAGACAGTGCCGCGTATTATACAACGTAGCTTGATGACCTATAGGCATGATAATGTTATAAAGGTATGTCCATGAAAATGAAAAGATCGTTCGCATTCTCTGACTAGTCAGATTCCACAGAATTGTGTTTGCAGAACAACGTCTACCTGTCGACATAAATATTTTAGTTTTAGCTCACAAGGCTTCAAGGAATCCACCTCACTTGTTTTAGGGCCCACAAATAAGGTTGACAAAATGCGTGCTTATGCCCGCTTCCTGGAGCGTGAAAAGTCGAGGGTACCAGCTGTTTACTCCATAAGTTGAGATGATTGTCTGATGCATTTGAAACCTATCGGCAGGTACCAAAATCTGTCTGCGCAATTTCCAGAGCACGCATTGCGCCAGGCCTCTAAAGCAGTCAGTTCTGCGACTTTCATCTGACGATGATCCTGCCGTCATTTATGAAGCGGTCTGTTGAGCAACAACATAAAGCCATACGCTCAGTGTCGAGAGAAACTGCACTGGATTAGCATAAAAAATTCATGGTAAAAATTCTAAAGTTATTGCATAAACCTTGGAAACCAGGTTACAAGCTGAATCCTTTTTACAGAGATCCTGGGTGATAACTTTCAGGAAAAAATACAGGATTATATATCTGAGAGACATTTTCGTAAGTTTTTCGAACTTATTGAAACTCGAGAAATAACGTGCGTAAGGTGTAAAAAGCACAGACCAATTTTTCAAAAATCAACATTAAAACATCAAGGTGATATTTTAGAACAGACAGTCCGATCAATGAAAAAGCAGTTTAAAATGTACCAGAAGCACAACTAAACGCCGTAGCATATAAACGTATGAACGAAGTAAAGAACTGGGAAGTCAACTTTTCCCCTCTACGTATAAGTTGTCTTCAAGTAGCTGGCCACTTATGCATGACGAATTGTCCGGAAAGTTTTTTTGGGCAACATACTATCTACTAACTAGTGACTAGAAAGCGGCCACGAACTGTGTTAGATTTAAGAAATCAAGTTGTTTTTGCTTGTTTTAAAACCAGTATAGCGTATAAAGCCCTGAAAATTACGAAAAACTACATGATTGAGAAGAACTGCTGAAAAGGGAGGGGAGATTAAAAGTAGTTATTTCTGACCTTTTCGTCATTGGAAACCAAGGCCGACGCCTTTGCTTTTAAGCAGCGATTTTACCATCATACAACTTTAAGCAAAAAATATTTTGAATGGGCCACACGTTCACGCTCACTCGGCTGAGATTTGAAGTAAACTGAGGCACACAAAACCGTCATTTATCAGTCTGGCCTGAGTAAAGGGCGGAAACAAACGTCTGCGTTTTTTTGAAGTTCCTAATCCAGAGCTCACACAGCAGTCGCACAATGGCCAACATCCGACTCGCGATAACAACTCAAAGAAAACTTGGCGCAACTATAAGTGACTGGAAGACCACTGGGGCGAAAGTAGAATACGAGGTAACTGTGGTCGGCTTGGCCGAGCACTGTAGATCTAAACAGACAGTATTTTTCATCAACCAGCATTTGTGAGAATTCCTGTCGAAGATTCAGCATATTTGGTTCCAACCCTGTAAGAGCCACAATGAGATATTTGTTGTCCACTAAGCTTTTATTAGATTAACTTTTTGATTTTGAGTCAGTTACATAGTAAGGCTGAGTTGTATATGCAATGAAAATTGTTTGGGGAGCAGTATAAGAGTTTCTTTCCTTATCGGTGTGACGCTAGTTTAGGCCAAAGTTTGTATTAAATTATGGCCTTGTGTACTATATATCTTTATTTGTTTCAATTTAAAAGTATTGTTGAACAACGAAGGCGTATGGACTTTTATGCAGTTTTTCAATCTAGTTTTAACCAAACAGTTATTGTTCGATCTATGGTTGAAGTGGAATAAGTCTGATAGAATGAAGACAGTGGTTTATCTTCAGATGAGAGCCTTGAGTGAGTGGCAGACCTGCAGCAGTAAGGCTGTGATTCGTAGAATTAAAACAGTCCGAAAATTTCAGCGTCACTTAACAAATCGGAAAGCACCGATTCTCCGTAAAATTTGTTTGCTCACTAGGTGCAGAATCCGAAGGAATGGTAATGGTCCGTTGACAAATTCTCAGCTTTTGCCTCTAAAGGAGATTATTTTGTGTTCATCGACCGAGTCCACAACAACTTGCGTTTGCTTGAGTCTTTTTGGTTAAATGGCCTATTTTAGTGATTTGTGTACACGTTCCGTTTGTTAGAATTCGAAGGTATTTTGGAAAATTACGCCATCAAACGATCGTTTCGTGCAAACCTTTCGTCATATGTGATTAGCGTGTTCAGATCTGTCGTTATTGTGGGACAGAAATTGGCATTTTCGTTTTGCCTTGAAGCTGAGGGTTTGCTACTCACACAGTACAGGTGGGTACAAGCTGGCACCATGTTACTGAATGTTCCCTCTCTCAGCTGGCATGATGAAAGTTCGTAGTGCAATGGCGAGAACGTTGCCAAATGGTCAACTGTCTCCTGTTTAAACCTGGGCCGTGAGGTATATGCTTAGCTGATGACACGAAGTAAGCCGAAAATAACTGTTCCGGTGTCCCCGGCATTGTCAGTAAAACTTCCCAGTGTATGTTTGCATTCACATTACAATAAAAAAACTGGCGTGCAGTCAATTGCGAAAGTACGTCTGTTAAGAAAATATTTTGCATTGGACGTTCATTTTCGGGAAAAACCGCTGAAAGTGCGTTTAATCTAGGAATCGTTTTGTACAACTTAAGAGTACCAAAGATCCGATTACTGATTTGGAAGACTTTCCATCGGATTTGGTCTGGTGGTGTCCCAAGTGGGCTCCCCACTCTGGGTAAACTGGCGGCCAGGGATCATCTTCAATATCTCGTACTTAAATAGCTTTAAATGTAATCCACTTCATGCTGGTTGTGGCAAACGTGCGTGATTTGGAACAAGTCCGGACCATAGAGCAGTGAAAATATGAATTGTTTCATGGGAAATTAAGTTAGAAATACCCCTGGGGATCACGAAGCAGATAAAGTTTGCATCATGAAAACCGTTACTTCTGGTTTCGAAAGGTTTTTTCCAGCCAATCATAATTATGACCGACATCTGCCATTTGGTCCACAGATGCCGCTTAACTGCTGCGTCAATAAAATTTTCGGATTTGACAGATGGTCATTGTTTGTGGCCTTTTTTACTTCATCAACATTCGTTCACAGCTACATGGATCATTACCACATTCACCCCCGGCTAGGTTGATCGGTAGCCAGGCACAGATAAACTTGAGCTCGGACGTCCTGATGAAGTATAGATCCGGCCCCATCTGTGAGCCATATGCGCGTTGGGAGCATGCGTTTGTGTACACGGCACAAAATGTTGGTTTGGGTTATGGCTGGCTGAAGAGAAATCTTATAAAGTCAGAACTAGATGTTATCTCCATCTATCCTTCGTTTTTTTCTCAGTTTCTCAGAAAAATTGAATAGTTTTGACTTAGCGGGCACTCGCTTGTGATCATTAAAAAGTGTTGATAGTGCCTAACGTCGCTTGTCTCTTCAAACTCGGTGTAGCCTAAAAAAATTGAGAAGCGGCTGATAGAATCTTACAGTAGTCATTTGAAGTATGGAGTCACGTGCGGGTACCGGCTTTCTGGGAACAGTTTATTTTGGGACATTGCTGAGATATCGCCAGTATGCCTTTTGCCAACTTCAGTCATCGTCATGATAGGGCTAGGTTCAGAGGGGTAACACTTCATTGGCAGCATAGTTTTCAAAATCGGAGCTTATTTTTCCCTTCCCCAGGATCTGGGAATTGCCCATCATCCAAAAACTGCCCTTGACATCCAGCGGTTCATCCCAGTAACATCTTTTCCAGGCCGACGGATCTGGACTTGCCTCCTGCGTAACCAGCTGCAAATATACGCATGGAGAGAAATCTGTCACGCGAAGACTTAAACAAGCTTTTGGTTCAAAGTACTGAGCGGGGAAACGACACGTACCCTCCAAATGGGCAGATAAAATTCATTCTTTATTCACACGTCCACTCGACCATGGGGCATTGCGTTGGTTAGGGAGTTCATGACTGAAGTTTAGCCCTTGCGTCTGATACCAAAAAGCGTTTTTAATGCACTTCTTGTCGATCTCCTGGAGAAACCACACTCGGTAAAAAGTGACTACGTAAGCAGCATGCATTTTTCACGTTGATTTGGAATGGTCTTATAAATACAAATATTTTTTGCGGAAAACGTGCGCCAACGTATGCTTTCGTTTACCTGTGTGGTAGAAAATGACATTGTCTTTACATTTTATACCCAAAGAGAGTGTATGTTTAGGTTCTGAATAAGTTTCTTAACTCTCAATTAATTTTGGGTCAGACCAGTTGCTGCATTACCATTTAGCGATTCAATTCTATAAGATGCGTGCTTTCCGCACAAGAAAAATCATATATTCCTCTATGCCTTTAAGAAGATACCGTGTTTAGTTCATAAAATTTTGCAATGGATGCCGACTATGTTGTACATATCATGAGGAACATTGGCAAACGAACATGTGCGACGCTGTATATATGGGCATCGCACGGTCTTAAAAATGACAGAACCAGAAACTTTTAAAAAACCTAAATACACGTTTGTTGTGGTATAAAATGTCAAGAAAATGTTATATACTACCAAACAAGTAAAGGAAAACCGACCTTTGTGCATGCTTTCCGTAAGAAATATTTAGATTTTTAAGACCGTCGCAAATCAACGTAAAAAATACATGCTACTTACGAAGTCATTTTTTACCGAGTGTAGTTTCTCCAGGAGGTCGAAAAGAAGTGCATTCAAAAATGGACATCCTGGCGAGTCCGAAAACCTGTGGGAGAATGTTGCTTGATAAGCAACATTAAGACCCCACCTAAGTAATCCTTTCCAATCGAAAACGAATTTCACAATTTTGGCAAACCTTTCATCAGATCGGTCACGCACTGTAATTTCAAGATTTCTGAACGTATCAGACCAGAGGGCTCACGTTCGCCTATGCATCCAGTGTTCCACCCATTTAAGACGGCCTTGTTACTGTTGTGACAGCGATAATTGATAACCGATCATCTGCTGCAATAGGGTGCTGTAGAGTTGGTCTGAAATTTCATCTAAACGACCACTTTGATCCTTCTATTGCAGACTGAACTAATTATGGCCAAGAAACCAAAAAAAGATTCCCGCGACTCGGTTTAGAGAAGCCAATGACTTTCCGAATCAAGATTTGTGTCTTGTACTTCGGGTGGTTTGCTATACAGACTGTTCAAGATTGGGTTGCACAACAGTAGTTAGATTATTATAGTTCATCAGATGTCCGGCTTAAATCTCGCTATGCGAGTTTTCCTCCGTTCTCCTTGGCGGCTGACATGGATCGTTATTTGTTTTCAGTGCCTGGTGGATGCATGTGTGCTGACTGTGAACTCCTGGCTGTGTTGATCGGTATTGAAGTCGCCTTTAGGGCGGGTGTGGCTCTGTGGCATTAATGTATCCTTTTGACCCTCTCCGTTAACGATAGTATGTGTTGGATGATCACGCTAAAAGCCCTTCGGGTCAAACGCATGCTGTTCTAGTAATGACGTAGATCTTTGTGGGCCATGTAAG
This sequence comes from Spirometra erinaceieuropaei, assembly GCA_902702965.1. Lineage (NCBI taxonomy): Eukaryota > Metazoa > Platyhelminthes > Cestoda > Diphyllobothriidea > Diphyllobothriidae > Spirometra > Spirometra erinaceieuropaei. The sequence goes on from CACRXP010000293.1 coordinate 521,871, forward strand.
ATATCGAGGTGTCAGTGGATGGATTCTCATCTGAAAAGCAAGGTCAAATTCTGAACTTTAAGTTTCACTTTGTCTTGCTAAAGAACCTTTGCAGGGAAACAGCTAGAGGTAGGCCCTACGTTTGGTGCTTAGCAACTCACAAGTTCACGAATGCGCAGTGCGTGACTGGTTTAAGTTCGAGTGAGCGAGTCTACATTTCTGCTTAATGGAAGTATATCTGAGCACGCAGATCACAAACAAGCTTCTTCAATGGGCGCATGATCCTTGCGGCTTACTAGCCACCCGGTCCCCGAGAAGTTAGAAGAATTGGAAGACCGCCTTTGAAATCAACTACATTAAACAGACAAGGCTGTAGACCATTGTTAATGTGTCGTCTGTTCATGGGGCGTCCCTCAAGTGTCCGTCATATTTAATAAAACTGATTGAGCATGTATGCGCTCGTAGTCGGTTGAAAAGGTAGGAACGCTTGACCCTTAAACGCCTACTGCCCAGAATTACCACGTCTTTGCAAACAGTTTTAATAAACAGAGGTTTGCAGCCTGTCGGCTGAGCATAAACTGGGAATATGAGAGCCACAGGACATATAAATAAATTAAAGCAAAGAAAAAGTAAGACTGCATTTTGAAACGCATATACAGTTCACTTAGGAACTAAAACTAATAGTCTGCCAATGCGGAACTGCTATTTGCTGAAGTTTGCTATATCTGTTTGGTTGTCAGTGGCAATTTGACTTTGGATAATAAATAGATTGTGTGCTCATTAAACGATTTTGTAATCTGCTTTTTGTGAATTCGCTTCAACAGGACGCCTGGAGTGCCGTTGTTATAAAAGCACACATTCCTGCTAATTTTTTGTTTAGTTTTGCAAAGAAGAATCCCGTATATCCTCTGACGACCAAGACTAAATCAACTTCTGATTTAGATGCACTTATGTAATGGCAATGGTCTCTTGATTTATCCAACGAAAGCCAAACATTTGAGGTAATACTAGAGTACTCCTCACAGTCAAAAAGGACCTTGTGCTGCGCATTGAAATTTTTAAGAAATTCAAACGTTTGCCTTTATTAATTACTGATATTTACCTTTGAAGTCTTGAGATGCCAGCTCTGCAAGCTGCGTTCAGTTAATAATTCCATGCACAAATTCTCAAAAAGAAGACGTCATCACCGCGGATGTTCTATGTACAAACACAAAACTACCGTTGTCCTCAAATAAAGTTAATCAAACTTAACTTTTGTGTGGTTGTAGGGCTAATATCAATAATATGTTGACTTTTCTTTTCATCGAACATTCCTGTTGATTATGCAACAACCCCCATACCATGGCCAGAAATCACTTCGAGTAGCTCATTTTGCAACGTCATTCAATAGTCTTCTGAATCAATAGCTCTAGCTTCCGAGCTTTGTGAAACATGTGGGTTTCTGTTGATGAAAAATTATGTACTTTTTGTAGAGGCGAGACTCCCGGCTACCAAACTGCTTGTGACAAGCCCTTAGACGCTTGACGATCTGGTCTTATTTGTCAGAAACAAATAAGCTCCCGCAAGGGTGTATGCTTTCATCCAACATGCCAAGTGCCTTCGCAATGCGTTAATGACTTAGAAAACATCTAAGTGAATTCCGGATACTAGACTCCATTAACATTTTTAGACTTACTTTTCCATTGGATGTTTTTTTCCTACTTTTTGTTAAAATTAGGTTTTTTGTTAAGGGGGTGCATCGGTTAAAGTAAACCAAAGTTAATTATTTAACACCTGTTGCACTATTTCTTAGTGGTATGCAGAAGATTTTGACTGGCCACAGTAAGTCGTGTACTATAGGAAACAGGTGAACTTGCAACTGACTGCATGGAATTAGACTCTATACCCTTTGCGATAATGATCTGAGAAAACAGTTGATTTTGGAAAGAAGGAGCAATTAAAAGAAGACGAAGGCAGGATCACCGGGACGGTAGATTTATTGGTCTGAGCTTTCGAACTCGAACTTGAGTTCATCATCAGAGACTGCTAGAGTGCAGCAACGTGTGAACATTTATATCGTTGTGTCGTTTGCGGGGGGACTATGTCCGTGGCTAGGTCTGGTTTGTGCAGCCTGGTCCACAATCGTACCCCCGGCGTGGTGACGCCGTTTGTACTTCGCGGCGATGTGAGCTGCGCCACCTGGCTTCCATTCGTGGGAAGAAGCAATAAAAGTGATACGCTGAAACGAGAAGAAGTTTTGAGACCCTGTTTAATTAGTCTTTAACAAATAGGTTTGGGGGACATCCTACATAGCCGTAAGCATTTTCTTGTTGTTTTGTTTCACAATGGAACTATGCTCGGCGCCCCTTCGAGCATGTGAAGTAGCACTTGATAATGATAGTTTGCCCAGAAAGGTCGTTTGCCTACGCTGACCTCTTTTCAGCGGTCAAGAGTTCATTAAGACAACACTATCGACACGAAAAAGTTTGATTACAGGATCTTGCGAACATATGGATCTCTAAGGAGGACGGTGCAAGAGGACCGTGCAGGAGTCCGAAACGTCAGACTGATAAAGCTCTTGCCCTAGCGATCGTGCCTCCTTCTTCAAAACTACTTCCTGGGATTCGTCTCTTCGCTTCTATTGGACCGCGCAAATGTCAATTAGGTTTGTGGAAAGGTCCGCCATTGACGAACCTTATACCTGGAAGTTTCAAGGCAAAACAGCACACCTAGCGGCGTAGTTAATCCTGAAAAATGATTATTGCCCCACGGTACAACGGCAGAATCGCGTGCGGGAACTGATGTGGCGAAAGAAAAAATAGACCGGAACCAGCAAATGAGCTTAAACTTTATCGTATTTATTGAATAGTTCAGTCACCAGTTGTGAAATTCTAAAGAGCTCGGCCAGTTACCACATTTTACTCCGAAATTTCTTTTTTTCACTCAGTTGTTTGCCGTGGGGTTTTATTTTTTGTATTCACTAGTTCTTTGTTTTGTCTGCCCACAGCGTGCGCTGCTATAACGGATTGCGCAGAACTTCTAGAGGTTGGCGAATGTGTCTTCCTAAAACTCCTTTACCGGCTTCCTTATATGTTTCGATTATTTGTCGAAACTTCGTCAATTTCACTCATAAAAAGAAACCCTTCATATGCTTTGGAAATGCAAAACTCTGCATCTTTTTTCTACAATCTTTTCTTTTTCAGACTTTTTTAGAGAAGCGTCTGTCTGATCCATCTTTTAAATACAGAACATACATTCAGCATGGTAATATGCACATATTTGCATACAAGAGGGAAATATATAGGCCTAGTAAAAGGATGAAGGAAAACAGCTGTCTCCACAGGATTTAAGAGCTTCGAAACCAACCCTAAGCTCATGTTCCAAGCCCATCTTTTACTAATAGTTTGCCAATATCGATCATAAACTACGAAATTTATTCAACCGTCATTATTTATTAAAAACAACTAACATTGACCATTTTCTGTCAGATGTTGCCTATTGCTGATGGCGAAACTTTGTCGTTTTTTCGTTTCGACACTAAGTTCTGCTTTATATGTTCTATATTTTCTGGCCTAATTTATAAGAGCAGGTCTCACAATAAACTGCACTATCTTCTCTCTACAGTCCAATGGCCGCTATAACGGGCGTGCTCGTCGCTGTGGCAGCAATCCTCTTTATTGCCACCAGTCTGCGATACACCAGGGCTGGGCAGAAACTTTGCTTTCGCGTTACAGGACACCGAAACTATACAGAGACGCCTCTGGAGAACGTAAATCAACAGGGAGTTCAAGCGACCATTCAACGTCTATCCAGACCACGAAATCGTAAGTGTCCTTCATGCTTGAACCGGGAAAAGACTTGAAATGCATTAATGGCACAAAAGGCTTCTGTGTAAACTCAGCCTAGTTCATTTAATCTATTCAATTTTCGACAGTTCAACAAAGTAATGCTGTCTTTTGACTACCTAATTCTCGAGGCAGTCGGGAGACATTAATGAACTCTTTCCTTTCCCGAGTTCCAGACAATTACGAAATCCCAAAAGTTTGCGTCGAAGGAGTTTTCCGATTCCATTTATCAAGCGAGATTATAAACTATGCTTATGGATACAAATAGAAAATTGCATGCAAATATCAGAGAAGACAAACAACTGTTTTTGGTGAGCGCATCGGGATAGATTAAAAGTGTGTAAGATTGTTTATGATCAGAAATTCGCTGAGGTACCGTGGGTTGGCATCCCTAGGGTCGACCTCACTTTTCCCTCTTCCCGAACCGGCCAGCCATCTGATGCCAGGATTGGGTGCGATCGACTGAGAGAGCCAGGCAGCTCTTCGTCGCACACCGCACACGAGCTGACCCACACGTTATTCACTAGGCATCTGTATAAAAGGGTGGACTGCCAGATTTACCATGCGTTAGGCCACCAAAGAGGCCATCTAGATTCACGCTTCCCCTTCATCTGAGAGGTACTTTTCCGTGCCTTCTGTAGGTGATGTGGAACGCGTTCATGTTTGCTGTATATGTCGGTGGTAAGATGTGTGGTTATAGAGCTCGATCTGCGTTGATTTGCCAAATATTTCCATGGAAACGCACGTGGCCGAGTAGGTCTATATGGTCCCTGGGCAGTGGGAAGTCGAGACAGATGTGGCAGGCGTATAACGGGGCTCCAGGTACTGGTTCACCGCCTCAGTGATAGGAGCGCAACGCGTGATTTGGAGGCGCGATGGCGATGAGGAGAGGTTGGGATAGAACCTGCAGTATTAGCGGTGGCGGACGGTGATGATGGTGGTTGGCGGCGACGGCGGCGGCGTCGGCGCCGGAGACTTGCTAACCAATGGTGATGGTGGCCACCGTTGGAGTTGTTGCAAAGGTGATGACTGAGCCATTTTCGGAGGCAGTAGGTTGAATAATCGCGTTGTTGTTGCATCGAGTCCAAAAATGCCCAATGAGGCCGATCTGTGCGCGGAATGTTCGTTGAAAGCGTGGACATGATGGAAAGGTTGGGTTTTGAAGCTGTGGGTCGAGGGGCTTGAATCTTGCGAGCCGCAATATTGCTTTTAGTAGTGACGATCTAGTTATCTTCGTACATTGCAACTCTAGTCTGTTCTGCTCTTCTGTCAACTGGTGATCGTAGGCAAGGTTCTTCTAGGTCTCCTGAATTATTTGTAGATCATTGTGTGAGGTCTTGCAGCGAAGTTTTTGCCCTCCTTGCTGGTGAGCACCCGTAGTGATACCAACGTAGAAGAGTCGTTTGAATAGACGCTTGCCACCCATCCATCCACGCGAGGTGGTCGCTCCGGAGAAATTGCAGATGTCTCCACATGAAGTGGTTGTTGAGGATTCCAGTTCGTTCCGGGACTTCCGTGTCAGGTTTTCTGAGCTGTCACCTCAATTTTAGTATTCTCTGAAGAGCTGAAGGTAAATGATTAAGTTGCCTGGCTTGATTGGCGTAGAAAAGTCATGTTTTTGTCCCGTAGAGTAACACCGCCACGATCTTTCAGGTTATAGTTGAGTAGTGGTATTCTTCTGTGACAGTCACAGCTGCCGGTTGCTCTTGCGTCTGTAGACGCGCACAGTCGTGGCACCCTTGAATTTCTGAGAGACTTGGGCATGCCACCACATCTCCTGAAACAGCGTTGGGAGTCAGTCTATCAGCCGCGGACTGCCATGCTGGTAGACTTCGGTTTTGACCGCCTCGGATCTCGGTACTTTCCCTCTAGAGAGCTGTTGCACTGCTGTGATCATTCCTGGTCGGGGGGGGGAAGAAAAAGGCTGTCGGCGCCGGTCATTACTTGTTTCCACTTGGGAGAGCCGGTCGATAGCGTCGTCAGAAATTGTGGACAATCCGTTTAGGGCACTTCTGAGGGGCTCAACTCCACGCTTCCGGATTTACATCTTTCCTTGAGGTTCGTTGATACATCCGAGTCCCGCAAGGACACAGGTGCTTCAGTTTTGGGGGCGTAGACAGTATTGATTGGTGTGAAGAAATCCTTCATCTTATTGCGTTCCACATATCCTTGTATTTCCTCGCCCTTAGGATTCATAAGGGTGTTCTGCATATCCCGCAGTCGCTGCTGTATCTGGCGTCGAATGTGGAAGACGGCAGCTTGACCGCGTTGGTCCTGGAGTTGTTGTAGGCTGCGTGTAACTTATTTTTTTGGAAGCAGATTGCGGATTTGACTGTCGGTGTCGTCCGCTCCTCCCAATGGAAGTGGTCCACACCTACTAATCCGATCGAATGGCATTCATTTTGTGCAGTAGGGCTGTAATTATGACGGCCCCTTCGTGTTGAAGTTTAGTTAATGACCTAACTCATGAAATGTGTCGAAATTTACGAATGATTGCTAATCACTCGCAAACCGACACCATTTAGAGAGTTCAATGTCCATGTTAATCAAGTACAAGTTTAAAAGAATTAAACGCATACTATAAATATTAAAGGCAGTGTTGCGTTGTTTAGAAATGCCAATTCTTTTAACAAAGCGCAATATCCCCAAAAACATCAGAAAGGGCTCTAATTTAGTAAACTTCGTTTTTAGATGTATAGAATGTATTTTCATACCGAAACGTAGTAAATATGAATGCAGAGACAAAATAACTTCTAATAATAGGGTTTTAGTGAAGATTACACCTAAATATCGTTTAATAATTAGTGCCAAATTCATATATGACGGTTTGTCAACTGCCTACATTCTGAATGTAGATTCCAAAACCATTTTCCAGCGATTCATATGATCCTTGAGTCTTTTGAGTTAAATGAGATGGGGTTTACCAAGATAAACTGGATTTTGCTTGATTTCACCGGTGGGGACGTCGTAGGAACAAAAGTTTTCATACGGTGACATTCCATGAGGCCAGTCGGTGTCTAATAAATTTAAATAGAACTGGCAGGCCTGCTCGTAAACATACTATTTTGTGTTTCTAGAGAGAGCTTTTCTTCCGTTAAACTAATTTACACTTTTCGTTCGTTTTCGATTACACTGAGTTTCAGATCTGCCTCGAAATGTTGCTGAATCCATAAAGACAGATTCTTAATTACCTGTCTGTTGAGAACTTCAAAATAAGGTTATTCTTGAAGTCATTTACGGAATTAGTGAGTGTTCGAGCCCTCCTTTTCGCAAAGATGGTCGTTTGGGTCACATGTGAAGATTAATTCAAACATCAAACTTCACTTTCGAGAAAAATGGCTGTCCACGTATCCTTGTATTTCCTCGACCTTGGGATTCATGAGGGTGCTCTGCATATCCCGCAGTCGCTGCTGTATCAGTCGTCGAATGTGGAAGAAGGCAGCCTTGTCCGCGTTGGTCCTGGAGTTGTTGTAGGCTGCGTGTAACTTATTTTTCTTTGAACACAAACTGGCGTTCAGTATGCGCAGTAGGGCTGTCATTATGACAGCCCTTTCGTGGTGAAGTAGACGTCATGGAGAGTTCATCTCGAGTGGTGTAGCATGCACATCAGCACAGGGCTCAGCTCTATCACGACGCGCTAAGAGTCACGGCGTGGAGGGTTGCCAGCCGAGGGCCGAGGATCAGACCACAGTGCCTCCTTCTGAATATGGCCTCAACGGCATTCATGCGCACATGAGATCCGAGCCCGCCCCCCCTCCTTTTATTCTGTGAAAACACTGTGAGGTAACAAGGTTACCTGCGACTCACGTTGTTTATCTCTATCAGTCACTGCGACTGAGCTCATCTCCAGGCGTCGTGACTCTCTCTCTCTCTCCTGCCAGAAAAGTGAGGCAGGAGAGAGTTGGGTAGATGCTGCGGGAGTCTGCCTCACCAAAACAAATTCTCGCTCAAGACACCGCCCCGCGCCCGCCAGGTGCTTGTTGACATCATCGTGTGCAGCGGTCAAGCTGTCACCCCTGCCGTTAGACTGGAGAAACGCGACACCTGCACAACAAGACGGGCTACTGGAAGCTAGGCGGTGGGCATTTTTGCCGCTGTTCCTGCCATGGACGTCTGCAACTGAGGGACCAGACGGTGTGATGTTGTTGAGTGCAGCCACGTCTGGAGATTGCGCGTCGATCAGGTCGGGGTTTGTCACAAATTTGTACGCGTCAAGCGGTGTGAATATGTCCCTGTCTGTGCGCTACCATCGTCGGGTCAGATCCCATGTTAGAAGGAGAAGGCGGAAGGCACCAGAATGAGGGGTTTATTGTGCACAGAACCCGGAGTTGTCCTCTCAGGCGGCAGTGGCCACTGGCGAAGCCAGGGCTGGTGTTGACTGCGTCCACTTAAGCCTGAGAGTCCCTGCGACAGTGGTGGCAGCCGCTTTTTTAGGCTCGTGGGCCAAGCTCAGGTGGTGTCCAGTCAGTGGGTGTTGCATTCGCCGAAGAGTGGTGATCCAGTGGCTTGTTTAGCTGGTTGCAGCGGGTGGCGCATGGGTAGACGCGACACTGTGAGGACGCAATTGTGTTCGAGCTGATGTCGGTCGGGCGGCTTCAGATCAGCGCGTCTGAAACGGCTCGCTGCAAGGGATGAATCACCTTGAGGCATCGAGGTCTTGAACAACGACGCCAAACAGGTTAAGATGGCCGGCATCTACAATGTCTTGCTTGCACATGGTCGAGTTTTGACGCGGGGCTACGTATACCTTGGGGAAGCCCATGTGGTGGGTGACTGAGCGGTCGGAGTATAGCCACGCCTCCCCTACTTGACTTGAAGCCTGAATTCCCCCTGGCACCATCGCATTAATCCCGTTGAAACTGAAGTCGCACGCCGCTTAGACGGCGCGGATTGACGCATGCAAGTTAAGGTCACCCTTATTGTCTATTTTCGTTCTCGCACCCGTTTCCGCAACTTTCAGGGCTAGATCGCAATTGGTAGCCAGGCCCCTATTACAGGTATCTGGGGGGTTTGTTTACTGGGGCTATTTTGTGGGGTTCCATAACAACATCTGTCCCATTTGGCTTCCGTTTTACGTTCGAGGTTAGGATTAGGGTACCGGTTAATGGTTTCCGATTTTAAGGTTAGGGTTATGTCTTCAGGGTTAGGTTTTCAGGTTACGGTTAGAGTTTGAGCGTACGATTAGTTTTCAGTATTAAGGTTAGGTTTTCCAGTTACGGCAATGTCTAAGGGCAACTGTTACATTTACGATTTCGGTTAGGGTTAGGGTTGCCGTTAGGGTTAACGGTTGACGTTTAAGGTTGAGGTTAGAGTTAGAGTTAGAGTTAAGATTAGGATTAGGGTTAAGTTCGCCGTCTGCTACCTGGCTACCAACTGCGATCTAGCCACGTTCAGTTTACCTTTACTCACTTGCCATCTCTGAAAATGTATCGGGGTAAGTAAACAACGGCTGACCTTTTCGCACTGTTAAGTGGCCCTTCGGATTCACACCAACCGACGGAGATTTGAGAAGGCCTAGAGGTGACTTCTATCGTGAGTGGCGTGAAAGATCTGGCTACGGTTTCGAATATTTTTGTTCATTTGTGCGGTCTGGGTCCGTAACTTGCGTCTGTTTATTTACTCAATCTCGCATCCCCTGAAAAGGAAGTTCTCTTGAGTAAGTGCGATTGCACACCTGTTGGTCATGGAGAGCTTCCAGAGATGCCTGTTCACATTTTTGACTGGTTGTGTGCTGCGATGTATCCACACTCGATTAAGGACATTCAAATGCCACTTTTCCAAGCTACAAGGGGTGAATACTGTGATATCGTAGCATCGGTAGAGTGTCGATTTCTTTCCAGTTTATTGTGACCGTTAATTGACTGTCAGGATGGCGGAGGACGAGGACGTTCAAGAAGGGGAATCAGTCCTCTGTTCTCTCTATCACCAGTCGTATAACCAAAGGCTTGAACTTAGTAGTTTTTATGGTAATTTCTCTCTGTTTAATTCTGGAAAACTGGTGACGATATAGTGTGCTTCAAGTTTGGGCTTGTTCACGCGCTATACTTAAGATGCTAAAGGACAGACTTTGCAACCAGCCCACTGACGGGTCTTTAATAAAATATTATTATTATCTTCAGATAGTTTTGCTTATGGTCGTGGCCTCACGTGAGTATCCACCTTATTTAAAATGATTTACACCAGTTCTCTGTGGTTGGGTGTGCAAAGAATAGATTTTAACACTGTCCCTTAAAAGCCTTCGTGAGGTCAGAGGATTCTTTTCTAACATTTACTGAACGGGTTTATATCCGCATTTCTGAGCGTCCTTCCATTTTTGAATCGCCTGTGAAACACGAGAAATTCGCCCATCACAGATTTTTGAACGGAACCCGAACAAATCTGTTGACAGCAACCGGTAATGATTCAACCGGCGGGAGTGGTGAAGTTCACCGGTGTAGGCGAATTTGTTTTTAATGCAGCAGAAGTTGAATGCATTCACTCCGCTTCACTCCTTCAAGTCCACCGCATTCCAACGATAGACCATTTGACCGTCGTTGGAGACGGTGTCCATCCTTCGCTCCACAGGGGCGTAAGAGTAGGGATGGTGGCATCTGCGGGACTTAGTTTAAAGTGGTAGTAGACTTGCGCAGAGCCTATCCCACTTCCTCCTTCTCCCCACTTGAGACTGGTTTCGTGACAGGGTCAAAAAGACCGGGGGCGAGAGAGGACGCAGGTGGCTGGCAGGGTGTTAACCTGCATCTATGCGTACCACCACACCCCCTGGTCCACAACGTACACTGACAAGGATGCTATATCACAGGTAAAAATGGGGTGGACAGCAGGGACCCCAAGTGACGCGAAATATGAGCCGGCAACTGGGTCTGCCAGTTGCTGGCATTTACTGTGAATGCGAATCCTCAATAACGCTTGCCATATTCTGATCTAGCCGCTGGGTTGGACTAGCGCATTTTGCAGCATAGCCCATTTTAGAGACAAATCTCAACAACAGAGCAAGGTCAAGACAATGAGACATGTGCATAGGCGCGACAGTTGACCATGCTAGGCAGTCCGTCAACAGGTTCTTCACTCAAACGGATCCATAACTCCACTCATGCCTGGCTTTAATGATTGGGTCACTAATCTCAGATACGTGAAGTAATGCAGAGACCGCAGTAAAAAGCGACCACTGAAGTATGATAGTCCGTCCTGAGTAGGATGAAATATATGGTCAACTTGCAGACTTTAAAGCCATTACTCTGTGTGTGTGTTGTGATGGGACCCCGACGGGTCTTTAATAAAAATTATTATTATTAGATTATGGTCTAGTTTTTTGTGAACTAATTTTTCAACAACCTATTTGTGATCTCTTCTTGTACGATTATTCCTGTGTCACTGATTACCTTGTCGGGTGCTGCGTACCCTTAATCAGTGTCCGGTGTACTTGCCCTTACATTAGATGTAGGTACATGTGTGCTTTTTCCACTGCGTACAGTGATCAAAGTTAGTGACTAGCTGAAAACAGTAAAACGCAAGTTTGGAAAAATCTTAATTCTTGTTGTTCTAACTGGACTACTGCACGCATTTTTGCTTTTATTTTTGATGCCAGCACCGGCTTTGAGTGATTATTGTATAACTCGGGACATCTAGAATGCTACTCTGTATGAATGTATTAGACCTGTGCAGAACGATAACCTAGCTGAATGTTCGTTGCAGTAAAGTGCAGGTTTTTATTAAATTAATGACTCGTCAATTTCGTTAGGATGAATACAAAAGGAAATGAATCCTGGAATGCTTATAGAGGGTTAATTAATTTATTGCCACTAAGATGACTGGATACCCCTTCAGTGGTCATGCGATTTCGAGCGGAAGTCTATTACGGTTCCAGCAAGTATTCTGCATGTGCGAGGAAATGCCATTTAATGTGTACTGAAACTGACTATATTGTTGGTTAGCAGTGAGCTGGAATCGTGCCGGATTTCAACAGAATACGTGGGCGTTAAACGTACTGATTTTTGGAATTTGGAAACTGTATCAAATTTGGGGGATTCCAGACGTTTCAGTAAGTCGGGCGGGTAACTTGACGCAAATGTGATTAAAAATTCGCGTCACTCGATGGCACCTCGCAGCTCAGGTGGCTAGAGGGTTGACTTTACTAAAGCCTTTCCTTGTGTGTCGTGCGTTCGAATCCCATCGAGGCGCCGTGCTTTTTACAATTGGATCAGTAGGAATTATTCAAAATTTGCCAAAACATCTATGAAATAGAATAAATAGAGTATGCTGCCAACCGTCTTAAGTACGGACCGTTCGAATATCCCGCAAAGGACTTCGTTGAAGGCATTAATCTGCAAGCAATGATCGAGGAATATTTATCTCTGTGTTCTGTTTTTTGCTATAGCGAGGATGTCACCCTACAGTCTGATCCCGCCATCTCTACTGCCACCCCTGCCTACTTACAATGATGTGACACCCGACATTCCACCGCCGGCATTTGAGGAGGCACCCTCCAGTCAGACTAACATCGAAAACATGCCTATACCCTCCATCTTTCCGCTGCCCCAACCAGCTGTACTTCACGGCCCAGAAGACCCTGAAGGCGAGCCTGCATCTCAACGACCTCCGCCCGCCTATACTTCTGTCTCGGGTCCACCCCCTGATATTCCGCCCACTGACCAATTAGAGCATCATCACCGGCGATAACCAGCTCCCAAGAGTGGTGTTGTTGTACTTCTTGCGCAAGGGTCCTAGAGTCAGATCCGGTCCGGAAAAAACGCTCAGTACCTCAGCAACTGCCTTTCTAATTCAAAATTATCTTTGCTTAGATCCTAACGGGGTCTGAACGATAAAATACAATTTTTTTTACTGTTCATATTACGTTTTTACCGGAATGATTTTATGATTAAGTGTACAGTAGGTAGGCTAACTCATAAAATGTCAACTGAAATTTCGCAATCCGTTCTCGTTTCGAAAATATTCATTAAATAGGGTTGTAAAACTAACCATTATACAGCATTATTCTATAATGATCCAGTTACCTCAGGGTGTCATCTTTTGAATGAACCTATTTTCGGCTGCATGCATAAACTAGACTCTTCAAAAAAATGACTACTTAAGTAGCATGCAATTTTCTAATTGATTTCCGATGCCCTTGAAAATTCAATTATATTTCGTGGGAAGCATGCATAAAAATATTCATTCTTTTACTTACTCGGTAGAAAATTACACCTTTTTCCGATTTTGCACTCGAAAGAAGTGTATAATTCGGTTTTAATAGACTTCTAATTTACGAATAATTTTGAACCCGACCTGCTGTTACGCTTACAATCAAAGTTTCAAAACTACAAGACGTGTATTTTCCGTGTACGGAAAACCATGCACTTCTCTGCGGTATTAAGAGGAGACCATATGGGGATCATAAAATTAAGCAGTGGATTTGGGCAATATTGTTAGCTTTATAAGCCGCATTCGTAAATTCAGATACATGACGTTTTATGAACGATCATTTCATGGTATTAAAAAATCTCACAATTACAAACTTTTTGGAGACGAAAGCATACCCTTCTTTCGAGCATAAACATGAAAGAAGACGTGATGTTCTACAGAGATTATAAAAAATCAATATTTTTTGCATGCTTTCCACGAAATTTAATTACATTTTCAAAATCATCGAAAATCAATATGAAAATTGCATGCTACTTAAGTAGTCATTTTTTGTAGAGTCTAGTTCTTGCATGCAGTAGAAAATACTTTCATTTGAAAGCCGACACCCTGAGGTAACTGGATCATTATAGAATTATGCTGCATAATGATTAGTTTTACAACCGTAATTTATTAATCTTTTCGAAACAAGAACGCATTTCGAAATTTCGGTTGACATTTCCTGAGCTAGTCCACCTACTGTATTTTGATGTGTTTAAAGTGTTTGTACACAGAAGCTTTTAGCACAGCTCAAGGTTAACTGAACTGAAATTAGGAATGCGAGACGGAAACGGTATACGAGGGACGTCAAGAATCATGAGGCATTCACTTGCTGCGTAATTAGTATTTGAATTTCAAATGATTACTTAGCAACAAGTACAATTAAACTCCTGCCTCGGAGGGTGTGTCGTTCAACTGAAAATACTGTACTACCTCCGTTAGTCCCGCTCGTTAATTAATTGTCGTTGCCGCTGAATGCAATAAGCCGTGAATTTCAGTTGCTCTCGTCAATTCGATTTTGACTCATTTAACGAACAAATAAGCTGTGAACCCTTTGGCGGGAAATAAATTGTAGTAAAACCGGATATGAATAAAGATAGTATTTTTGATTTTGGGACAATTCACGGCTTTGAGATTTTTCCAGGTGTTTGATGGCACAAGGCGTGTAAAGTATGCAGGGTCTATTCAGAATCTAGAGGACAATAAAGATTTTGACAAAATTTAGAGAAATCCAAAAATCATTTCTTACTCTCGCCTTCCAACCAGTCCTGTAGTCTTAAAACGTTCAAATCACCGCAGTTCCCCAAAAAATATTTGTATCATTAAAGGAATCGTTGGCTTAAAGAAGAGGCAACTGTTGGTGAACTAATGTACGAGATGAGCTTTTTCTGCCCGTCGCTTCTACGAAGCACAATCTGTTTCTTCGAGGTATCTGGCGGCCAAAAACTACTTATGAGCAGCTCATTCAGAAAACATGTGTCAAGATCAACAGCCCCGCCTCCAAATTAAACAATTGCGAATTTCTGGGAGAACTACCGCGACTCGACAGATGCCACGGAAGAGCTCAAAAACCGGAAAGATAAGACAGGAACACAGATCCTCTTCGTCATGGATTTTCCACTGTAATTCTGGCTATTCGAGTTAGACGCCTTATTGGTCCAAAGGGCCTTGCGCCTCGCGTGGACCAATTAACCGGACTTAGCTGCATCTGGGCCCCTAATAAAATTAATGGCAAACATATTTACTGATCCAGGTCAACATTTGCCAAATATTCACAGACAATTTCTTATATTCAAACGCCTGGTGTTTTTCTTATCCTTTGATTTTTCTGCGGGTTAGTTCAGTAATACCATCGAAGTAAAAGTTTAACCGTGAATACCGATAGTCTGAGGGCTCGTACACAGAAAAAACAGACGCTTTCTTGTCGGCAAGGTCGTTGACCAGCCAGTTCTAGCCAATCAGAGAGTGGAATGAGAAATGGGTGCGTCGCAGCCAAACTGGCGCGCACAACGAAGAACATATGGTGTGACCCTCCACACTGTTGGCTCATTCACCACGTGCCTAATGTACATAATGGTTGTTGACGTAAGTTTGAGGATGTCCTCGCTAACCGCAGTAGGCGTATTACGGCGTGACTTACTTGGCATTGTCGTAGTTGCCTTACTGCGTGCTTTCACATTCTCCAACATGTGAAAACAATCTGCTCTGATTTCATGGACCGCGCCGTTTTTCTAAGCGGAGGATTCGATTCTTATATGTGTAAGTGCAATGATCGGTACTTAAACGATCTTGGAAAATGACAAAAGGCGCGACCTAGACGTGCAAATGAGTCCAACACCTGCCCTTATTGGATGGAACGGAGGGCCGTTATCAACCGGAGAAGGTGATAAAGTAAACAAAAAGAAGATAAGGGAGAAGTGGAGAATGACGTGTATAATAAGAAGAATAAGGAGGGAAGGGACTAATTTAAACTACGTTAGTTCTTGGAGAAGAAGAAGAAGAAGAAGAAGAAGAAGACACGATCGCCGGGACAAGAGCTTTATTATCCTAGCTCTTTTGCAGGGGGAGCTCCTACGTCAAACTCATGTAGTAGCGCTGAACAATTTGCTGCAAATGTCCCAGCCGCATGTAAGTGTCCTACAGACTACAATTACTTGTCGAGATGTGTGTCGCTGGAGACGCCTGTGTCACACTTAAAATCCACGCCGGCAGCCACCCGTCACAATCATCCTTGCAAGCCAGGTGTGATTTCAACAAGCCGGTGCTCCCAAAACGAATAAACTGAAAGAAAGTTGATTAAGCGTGTATTGTACGACTGTAAAATATACCCAATTACCATATTTATAAGACGGATAGTTTTTAATGACGGATAATCGCTTCGTGCGGCTGACTCATATGACCCCCCAAACAGGACCGGAGAACAGAAACCGCCCGCAACACGGGGGATTTCGAGCCAACTTCCGGGGAAATTGGGGTTAGGGTAAGGTTAAGGATTAGGCTTAAGGCTAGATTTATAGTTTACGAAAGAGTAAGTTAGGATCAAGTTTAGCGTTATTGTAGGGACAGTGATAACTGTGCAATGATTAACCGTACTAACAACACAGGTATTAGCTAAAAGCCCAGACACGCATGTTTCGTCGATCATATGCCGCTGCCTGACGCAGCTGCGAGGGGTTCGGCTCGTCAGTGGGTCCCCCAGCTTTCCCCATGATAACTGTACAGTTAGGTTTTAGGTTAGGGATAGGGTCAAGGTCAGAGCAAAGGTTTAGTTTTATATCAGATCTATTGCTGGGGTCGAGACATGGAAATATTTTGTACTTTCCGGCATTATGCACAAATCCACCCTTGTTATTAAGGCGGTGCGTATCTGTTTTCATGTCCTGTTTAGGGGGCGCATAAGTCAGTCCCACCAATCTTTTATCCTGTTTTACTTGTTAAGTAAATGTTAACCCCTAATGACGTACTGGGTACAAAAAAATTAACTACAACGAGGGTCAGTTATTCTTATGAACGGGAAATAAAAAGAGTAAACCTAGAAAAAATGCCAAAGTGTTTGTTTTCAAGCGTGAGACTATGTAGAAGTCTGTGGCCCTGATTTTTGGTCAGTTATGATCAGTTGTCCTCCTTTTCGGGGTCTCTTACCTTTGTTAGGCGACCGACTGAGAGAGTTCTATTGTAGAACACAACAATAGAGTGCAGGGTTTGTATTCCGTTTTAATGTCGCATAGGGTTTAGGGATAACTCGTTATAACGCTTTCGAGCATTGCCGATCATAGAAAACAGACTTCGAGCAAATTGTTCAAGGGCAGAGATTTAACTGTCAAGTTTAATTAAATTATGACCTCCATTTCTTAATACTAGGTTTATATATGGCCGGCTGGCGAAGACTTATAGAGCCGACATGAAAATTTCGTCTCCGGAGTCTTTCCCAATAAACCTCTTGAAGGCAGAGTTTTTCACTTTAACAGCTTCTTGAATACCGTAGAGACTAGACGTTTTAGGCGGACCAACAGTACAAGTTATAACAGATAAAGAGTTCTCCCTCAGCAATATAGACAAAGTCTGTTACTCTCTTTCTGTGGAAAATGTCTCAGAGTTTTGTCGCAGACAGACTGTGGTATGGATTGCTTTAAATTACATCATTCGCGTTTCACCTACCTACAGGCGCCGTCTGCTTAAATTAAGGTTTTAAACCCACCTTTTAATTAAGTCCCTTTGCTAGTAAGGTTTGACAATCAAACAGGTATTGTAATTTTGCTAACCTCTGAATAATCTTCAAGATATTCGGGCAGAAAGTGGCAGACGACTTAGAGCACTTGTGTGGTTACCTAGACAGTATGTAGTGCAATAAATAGGAAAGCGGACAAAAATAACTTCTCTCGTGTTGCCGATCACCTACACGTCTTAGGCCCTTCCGCCCTTCTAGGCGACCATTTTTGGGCTTGAACTCCTTATCAGAGACCAAAGCCTTAGGCGCGCAGTTATCGGCGTCTACTTTTTGTCATCCGAAGAATAGGAGTGGGAAGACTTGTTCCGCCCAGTTAATTTACCTCCTTAAAAAGCATCAACTGCAGAATTCTATTTTTGTAACTACAGATTCCCTATCTCAGTCGACGGGATGCGAGCACAGTAGCTCGAGGTGACAAAATTTTGGTTAAACATGGTTCTGTGGTCCACTGAAGCCGGAGTCCAACCTCGGATGCACCTGCAGGTATCCCAGTCTGAGGGCGACATTTAAGTCCAGAGTGATCATTCCAACGTCCCTAGCCGTTGTGGTCACTTCTCGAAGTGGTTGCTCTATAGCGGACATAGGCGTGTCAAGTCAAACTAAAAACAACTATTTTCGTTCAGTGGGCAACGCTGACATTCTTGTTCTGCACTCCTCCCTTACATCAGTTTCTCACAGATCGTTTCCCCTCTCCTGAAACTAATCATGTCAGCACTTTGTTCTTACCTGGGTACGTCACTTCCATGTCTTCTCAATACGACTCCATAAAGGGCTTTTTGAGTGCAGGCCTCTAGAAGAAACTTATTGGACCTTTGACAAGTGCTATGTACTATGACAGGCTTTTAAATAACTTGAAACACATTATGTATACTTTTTACCTACTCTGGTGTTCGTATAACTTCAGTCATTTTTTCTGAAAGTACGCACAGGAGATTCCTTTCCTGTACTCCGTTTGCAGTGCACTGAGTCCTTATAAGTCCTTCTGCTTAAACAACGGAATTCGTTCGGTTTTAATAAATGTTTATGGAAAAGCCACAGAGCCTGCCGTTGCAAATGCCGGAAAGAAAAACTTACTTATAAGACTGCCTTTTCTAGGAGACACAGCAAGCGACTTAGTGAGTTGACGTCTAAGTACAGCTATCACGAGTGCCTTCCCCGCGGCGAACTTGAGCATATTCTTCGCAAACGCTCCCCTACTACGGTTAGAGTGCAAAGACCGACTGCCGTTGCAGGCCACATCCATGTGTATTTATTCATTCACCTATTCCCATGGAGCGGGGTACATTGGTCGTATACCAAGGCGTCTGGAAAAGGGGATACGTGAACACATGTTTCCCTGGCTAGGTAAAGGGGAAAATCGATCGATTTCAAGTTTAATTCTCGATACAAACCACCACGTCGGCGCAAGTGAAATCTTTGCAGTTACTCACCGGACGCTAGCACATTACTCAAAAGGCCTACGCAATCGGGCGCTAGAAACAGTCCAGCCGGTGGTTATTCGACTAGCGAATCCAGCGATCTGTTGTCAGAGGACGCTGACAGACAGTCTGTCTTCCATGACCGACTCCAAGTGGTGACCACACGTTGTCCCAACCCCCTGAGAACAGTCATACGCACTCCGCGTGTTCGGCATACAGAAAGCGCTGAGAACCTAAACCGAACCCCTCCCATTCTCTCGCCCCTCCACCCTTCTTAACCCCCTTACTCCGTCATGCAGGCGGCGTGGGAACAAGGATTTTAACTACCCCTACCCCCTGAGACATATTTAAATCCGATCTATAAAGCACAAGTTAATTATCCATGTAATTTCAGTGGCCTGACTATGACGTATTTTTGTCAACTGGCTTTTTCAATCGTTATATGGGAATTTTCGTAAAACTTAAATGTTTACGACTTCCTGCAGTCTTTCAACTACAGCTTGTCGTCACGTTTGAATTGTGTATTTCCATTTTGCATATTGTGTATTTTACATTTAAGCGCAACTGCCCACTTTTGTATACCATGTGGAATAGGCAAAATAAAGATAATGAAATTCTTGAATAAGTATAGGTCACGGTCCGTGCTGGAAAAAAGGCGTCGCCAAATATTTAGGTACCGTAGTACTTTACTAATCCCTTCAGTATCACAAGATATTTCCGTAAATCCAACTTTTGAAAACCATAGCTACCCTCACTTCAAGTAAGCAACACCATTCGCATGTAGTGTTGCATAAAAATGAGTTCATAAATAAACTCTACGAGCATGCTTTTAAGCAGTCCCTTAAATATGAGAGATGTCGTATAGCTGAGTCTTACATGCAAAGAGTATAATTGTTGAGTTAGTCCGAAGTCGATGGAAATTTTGAATAATTGGGTGACTGCTTCAGATGTCACCCTCAACTCATCTGCCTAGGAAGTATTTGTCGACCGGTTTGGAGACCCAATTTGTTGGCACTAATCTTTCTCTAAAAGAGCATCTAGGGTAGTTCAAATGGCATCCACAATACCTCGGGTTTTCAAGTACTTTTCCAATTTTGGTACGGAGAGTTGAACAGTTATTTGTCTACTGGTCGAATACAATTCCAAAAATCTTTCGTAAAGCACTGGCCAGTCTTGTGCAGGGCGCCGGACGCTTTGTTGTATTACTACCGTCGGCCGCCAAATGTTGCTTGACTACATATGCTCAACCTTCTTCGTTGAAGTCCTTAGACTGAACAGCCATTGTCTCCCTTCTCAATAGCCTGTTAACACTTTTCTATCTTCTAGTTTCTGTTAATATTCCCATGTTGCACTTGAAAAGTCAACTTGGCAAGCACGCGTTTTCGGTGACTCATCATCAGACCAATAAAGTTACAAAGAAATTGAAAATATGAGTTCACAGTGTTTATAAGCGACTCAGGGGTTATTAACACTCATCGTTCTTACGCCACCCGCATGGCGAGGTCGGCGTATTATGATCATTGGTCGAGGGGGGAAGGGGGGGCGACATAGGCCATGAGTGACGTTTGTAAGTCGGGTACGTGGAGTACACATAATTACCATTAGGGGGTTGGGACGGCTCATTATGACCATCTGGGGCCGGGGGTTGGCCACGGATGACAGGGCGCCTGTGTCAACGTCTTCTGACAACATAGCACTGGATTCGCTAGCCGTATAGCCACGGCCTTGGAGAAGCTTGCTGGTGTCTGGGAGACAACCTGAAAGGCGATCTGCCTCGACAAGATGCGCGAGAATAAAACTCGAAATCAATTTTTTTTCCACCTCTGCCTAGCCAGGTCAGTATGTGCTTACGTACTCTCTTTTCCGGGTGTGTCTTTGTGCGGTCAATGTATCTCGCTCAACAGCAGCAAGTGAATGACTAAATACACACCGATATAGCTTGCGACGATAGTCGGTCTTTACCTCGCAAGCGTAGGATGGAAGATTTCGTGAAGCATATGCGTAAATTCGCAGCGATGTAGGCGCTAGTGATCGCTGTCTTCAGACCTCGTCTTAATAGATTTCTTTCTGCGTCCCCTCGAAAAGGCAGTCTCATAAACAAGTCTTTCTTTTCTCAAGCTGCCATGGTAGGCTTTTCAGTGCGCCTTCCAATATTTACGAGGACAAATCTCTCAGGGGATATGTTTTCGCGGTGTACTTCCCGCAGCTGCTGTTGTTCTGTTTTAACAGTCTCGGGAGAGCCGATAAGCCGCACTCTAGCCGCCAGTCCCTGGACCAAATAGCATTTAATATTTAGGGGAACAAAACTGTGTAAATTTATGTACTGTCCTGTCCAGGTTTTCTTTGGGAATTACCCTATGCTGGATGAATCCATCATCTTATCTGTGCAGAAAGACATCGAGGAAGGTACGTGGTATACCGATTGCTTAATCGGCCAAAGACGACTTTTTCCGTTTTTGATCAGCCTTAATTTAATGACGTCTCAGGAACACGCTGGCAAGTATTTGGGAGAATGAACCACTCTTATTAATTATTCATTTGTCACTAATAGAATCATCGAAGATTTCGTCCATTTCAAACTAGGAACACGTACTATTTTCCTCACGCCTAAAGTTATCTTTCGCATCGCATCTAGGACACAAGTGCTTCACGCAATCGCTGGCATCTCAGTATTCGTCTAACTTTGTTTTGTCATGACTTATCATTACCTCTGGTAGTCCTTGTCGAATGATTATTCTTCCCTCCAATGCAGACTGAAAATAATTGAGAATTTTTCTCGATCCCTGTTTTTTACAGTACATTCGTAGCCCAGAAGGACGGTTGCTGGGAGAAATGTTAGTCAGAACGCGTTTATTATATGTTAAGTATGGCACGTCCCCTAGAAAAACGGATATCGTCAGCAGAAAGTAATATCTACTGATAGGAGGACGCTAACCGATCGCGCTACGGAACTTACTCGTCTCGTTGTATCTTGGGACTCTTTCTCTCGAACCCCGACAGCAGCAGCATAACAGCGCGGGATATAGGCAGAATAGCATTACCGAAAAAGACAAGGCAGACCGTAGTGGTAATGACGACATTCAATAAGCCGGAAATGGTCGTTTCAGTCTCCGTTGTCTTTATCGGTAATTCTATTTTGCATAAGGTAATATCTCTTACATTTTCTCCACTGGAGCTGCTAAGTTGAAAGCGATACAAGCTAAAATTCGAGTCCCAGAAAGTAGTTGAGAAAATCTGGACGCAATCGTCGTAGCCTGATGTTTTGGATTTACGCTCGATTCCATCATCAGATACAGCAACAGGTACCAGTACTTCATGAACAACTGATTACAGTATTTAAAGGATGAAGTCGCTGTGTTACCGTATACCTGTCAACATCAGAAGCCTTCCCATTCATCAAAGATGATTACCTTGATGTGGTACTTCCTTGATGGCCGGCATTCATGACCCCTATCGGATGTGGGCGTGATAATGACACGACAGTTTGGCTTACCGGTACTGGCACTAGAAACTGTTTGCCTGCTCGCTCCGCCCATGGCTAATTACTTTGTCTAGGCTAAGTCTCAGCGCCGAACATGGAGGGGAAGGTCGTTGCGCTCATCAATAGACTGGGGGGTTAGTGTACCATGACTCAAACAGCTGTGGATGACACTTCTGTTGTCCTCGAACGGAATCAGATGCTGACATTCAGAGAAAGTCTGAACGACTTCTTCCTGGACTAGAGTTTACGATGGAGAAGCAGAGGACTAATCGGCTGGCCACCCCTGATGTTTCGTCTATCATAAAGATTGTGGTGATCTGAAAACAAAAGTATTGATGAAGGCGAAAGTACGACATAGGTACTGAACTTCAACATTAATTACCCAGTCACAAATGCAACTGCCTAAGGACGCTAAATCGGCGTGGTGAGACACACTGCGGTGGTCCGTAAGACAAGGCTGCCGGAACACAATATTTGCGATGGAAGATCAGTACAAAAGACTACTCGTCCAACTTCGTCAACGGCCCATACGCAGACGAGAGGAGAGGTCAAGTCGCAAATTTTGACGAAAGCTCCCGTCCGGCAAGGAATTCTTGCAAACCGTCAGTCGCCTCCTCGCAGCACTTGGGGTTGGAGTTGCGCATAGACCAGGGACAACCATCAGGTGTCAGATAATGAGACCAAACGACCCACTGCCACGTCAAGAAATGTCTGGAGTCGTTTATCGGATCTGGTGGGTTGTGGATTGAGTAACTGCGTCGGAGAGATCGGATGGTTGCTTCGAACGCGAATGGCTGAACACGCGACAGCAATGAGGAAAATGGCGCCACTTCTCAGGTTGCGGATCATTTGACGAGATTGGGCCACATAGTGAAATTTAACGAGGTCGGAATTCTCTTAAGAGGTGACAACCGCGTGAGCTGCGAGCTGCTTGAGTCATTGATCACCGGCCCCTCAGTCTATTAACAAGTGCAACGACCTTCCCTTTCCATACTCAGCGCTGAGAATTCGCCTAGGCGGAGTAATTAGCCACGCTGGGAGCGCGTAGGCCAGCACTGTTCCCAACGCCAGGGTCGGTGTGTCAGATGGTCAAGCAATCATCACGCCAACATCCAACAACCCTGGTGAAATTGCAGCGATTAACGACGAGAATGTCAGCCCTCGAACAATCATCTCACCAAGTGCAGCAATTCCCGATAAAGGGAGGGGGAGCCATGAATGTTCATAGACATGCTGTATCATGATTACTGCATCCTATAAACACTGCAGCCCCTTATGCATGCACGAACTACCCGTATCCGACGACGGATTCGAGCATGTATCCGAAAAACAGGGTAATAGGATTCCTGTTCCGGCAATCATGTCTGTGTCTACTTTCGAGTATCTGTACAGTCGGCCGCAGAAAATGAAATTACAGATGTAGCTATTCACCTTTCGGTGGGTGACATTCTATGCCTTGCGCTTACTTATTCATAGATGTCTAACGCACTTATGCTATGAAGAGTGAAAACGAAAATATCCCTGTCCTTTCGTTTTAAAGTTAGGTATATTTTCCTGCATGAAAATGTCTTGGCCATTTACTGTCAAAAATTAGAAATGTCCCATGGCAGCTATTGTAAAAAATGCTTGTTTTAACTTTTGAGAATGTCCTCTTCCCAATGTCGTATATGAACTGCTATTTATAAGGCTTATTGTAGTTGGTACGGCTATACGAAAAAATGAGGTGAAGAAACTAGATTATGGTCAACCATCTTGACGATATTTAAAGATATGTTAACATGTCTGGGAAGTTTTTCCTCCAATGAACATGCACAGTCTGCATACTTTGTGGAATAATAAAATCAGAGCTTTTTATTTTTATTTCAAAACTCATGAAGCTGATGATAAACTCTGTTATTTAGAGTTTCCATTTGTCATTTGATCTCGGTTGAAAATCACATAAGACACTATATTCTTCCTATGTTCTTTCATGAGTAAACATGGCGAAAATCCGACTTAACTGATGCCTTCTTTGATTTCGCTAGCGCCGCGTACGTTTAATCGGAGCCCTTGCACAGATCTTGATTTTGTCAAAAACTTTAATGCAGCCTACTGAGAATAAGTAAATCATATTGCGTCGAATTCTTTCTGGTTGCGTGAATTAATTAGTATTTACCTTTTTCTGACTCACTGGTTGGTTTTCTACAAAAATGAACAAAAATTGATCATATCTACTTTTTCTCCATTTACGTCAATGGTTGCATTGCGTTTGAACCTTCCACCCTCCCACACTACAGCTTCTTCATTTTATGCCTTTTCTAGCTAACGTGCTTCGCGAGATTCTAAATGAATTGTTTGTAGTGAGAGAATGTGTAGAAGAACATCATGCCAATTGGGTTTTGTTACTATCTGCGTTAATCAAAAACTGTAGTGACCTCGGTCAAAATGGTGGGATATTTAGCGACATACAATTTCTCCAGGAGTCGTCTTCCTGAGTAAGGCAGAGATTCATGCCTTTTAACCCAAATATTAACAAACGATAAGCGAGCGATAATATGACAACGAAATTTATTCTGTGACGTTCTAAGGTTTACAAAATATTCCCCAACGCTGGCATGAACTTTTTGAAAATACCTCTACCAGGTAGTGGGGCTTCTGGATGGCCATTTAATTATATAGAGAACACCAGATTGTTTCATTTATATTCGCCAAAAGGTGTTGGTCAATAATGGTTACTTCACTGAACGACTGTCTAGTCTTGGGCATGAGCAGAGTAGGCTGGTGGTGGTAAGACTTCTGACCTGAAGGAGCCGTAGCAAGTCCACTTCTTTGTTCTCGGAGCTAATGGGTCAAGTTGGATTCGTGTCTGCCGTGGTGAGGGTCCTGGTGATTGCATTGGTGATGGCGGTCCTGACGGTAGTTCAAGAGGCCTCGTCAAGCTCGAGGGGGCAGTGCTGACGCGCTTGAGTGTACTCCTGCCTGCCCTTCGCTCGGTGAAGGGAGGAGGCGGTTGTGAACATTCCTCATAATCCGGTAATGATGGGAGTAGATGAGGTGGAACGAGTTCACAGAAGGACATCGCGCGACGATTTTCTTAAGTACAAAGCATAAGCTCACCCTGTGAGTTAGCTGATGTGCTCAGAAAACGCAAAGAGAAGACAGTTGGGATATCTGCCGCTTGCTGAAAAAACGTTAACCGAATAAGACTAAAGCGAAAAATATTAGTTTGAGTGATTACGGAATTCGCATGAGTGGACAATTAAGTTTATTGTAGTTGACTATCTTTTAAGACACACGAGCCTCAACACTTTTCGAAAACCGACGTTATCTGTGAGCAGTTTCAAATATCCTGCGGATGCATGGTTAAGAATATATTTGCCTGCATGTTCTGAAACATTTCCGAATTGCACCCTTCTTGAAAATCGGAATAATTTTGCTTAAAAATAATACTACCTTCAATTGGGGCACAAAATGCATCCTCAGGAAAAATGAGAATAAAGGACGGGCCCGGCAGTCGTGTGCCCATTTTTGCGGTGTTTCACGAATTTGCCACCTTCCGACGTCGGCAGCGGGATTGATACATGTTCCCTAGCACTTAGGGAGCGGTGGTCGCGCAGGCTCATTGGCGATCTTCAGGGGATATACTGAAGGAAAATCAAGTGTCTGTTTGTATGACAAGTACGCCCAAGCGGGCGAGTACACGAGACTTATTTTCTCGCCCGCCACTTGACAGTTAGACCGTTGCGAGCCATGATATCCACTTTTTGGTCCACTGAGTTGACGTAGCACCGGCAGACTTGCACTGCATCTATTGCACCCTCTCCTTCCAAGGCAATATTAAGACGGCCGGAGGTGAGCACTTTTTCAGTGGTCTTTTGTGAGGGCGGTTCGAACCTCTTGTGCCTGAGAGTGCCATAAAGACCACACTGAGAAGGAACAATTGCCGCCTGAACCTCTGTTCCGAAAATAACCGGATTTTCCCTTCAGCCAATAGCCTTCTACGGTTCCACGGCAGCCACGTGCTATAAATACTGCACGCCTTCTGCCACCATCACCTTTATCTGCGAATGTCTCTGATGATGGATTCTAGTGTGAACCCGAAACCTCAGGCCAATAATTTTCTTGTTCCAGTGATCGCATCTTCGTCTTCTGAACTGCTACCTGGAACTCGCCTATTCGCTTCTAGCAGCGGCCTTCTAAATCACGACTTATATTGAGACGTGATATATTCAACCTCCCCAGATTTATTATTAGTGCGGAAGGCGCTGATTTGTCGTGGGGATGAATTGCATAGTGTCAATCTCACTGCCTTTTCTTTCTTCTTTGGACCGGCCGACTGCTCCAGCCTGTCGGCCAGCTGGTGCTAAGATTGTGCGAAATGGCTGACAGAGCTATAAAAGCCCGTCGGCCTATGTCACATACTTGGTCGCTACTCACCAAGTGTCGGACTACACCAGAGGACATGCCTCCCATATAAGCGAGATGAGCATATACCGACGTGCGAAGTTTCACCCGCTATGACGTCGATAGTTGGATCGATCGCATGCTTGTTGCGTAAGAGGCGAAGTGTTTTAAACAGCATTTTCATATATGAGCTTTCTCTGGTGTAAGTTTATATGCAGACTAGGGATGTGTGCGTGAACAGGTGGACGAGGTGTTTGTCCCCCCCCCCCCAAAGGGGTCACGTAGTAGATGAGCTGGACCAACACGGGTGTCGTATCGGATTCTGGCAGGCGTTATCGGATATGCGCACCATAACAAATGCCAATATTTTTGAGGTACGGTGGCAGATCCGGTTGCCAGTAGACGTCGTTCACACTGGGACCCCTGACGCCCCTTTGTTGTTGTTGCTAGTCAAAAACCTCGTTATTTGCTGTGTGGACCAGGTAGTGTGGAATAGAACGCCAAGGTGTTTGTCCGACTGTGCTATCCACCTGCGCCCGCCGCCGTCCCCGATCTTCTTGATTCTGTCTCGAAATCGGCTCCTGGTGAAGGAGGTGGAGGGAGTGCGGTGGATGCTGTTCAAGTCTACATTCACTATAAACTAAAACACGCACAAGTCAACGTCCCCACGCTCACCTTGTAATCGAGCGCACGGTGGACATCATCGAAACCGAAGGTCGAACTATCGGGCGAGGTGTGATGAGATCTGGACTTCGGCCATTTACTAAAGGTTTCCATAGAGTTCCACGTGGACGAGCAGGCCCATGCAATGGTGGAGTGTCCTGTGCCAGAGTGACAAGTGAAAGTGGAGCGAACGGTGCATGCCCGGCCTTTGTGCGGTGGTTTCGCAAGTGACTAAACATAGCGATGTGCGATTCAAATCTACGATGGTCGTAAGGATATGATGGGAATGAGACCGCTGAGCTGGCGGCGCTGATGTTGGTAGTAGAGAAGTTTTCGGATGCAGGATGTGAACTGGCTGTGTCATCGATGCGGTGAATCCCTCTCTCATGTGCGCATATACGGTCAAAAAACCAATGCGGAAAATAAGTGGGATCACTGGAGCAGACCCATACGATGTTTAAATTTCCTGGAGCAGTGTGGGCAGGTGAGGCGAGACTGGTGTGTGTATGCTGGGGCTTCAAGACTTGATTCCCTAGTCTCAGTACGAGTTACTGACCAGGCCTAACCGTGGTGCGAGTGTGATTACAATGATGACAAGTTGAAGTTGAGTCCACGTTGCTGGTAGCATAGGCAATGGTGGCGTTATTTCTCGGGATGGGAATAATGTCCTCATTGGTGTTACTAGTAGTGGGGATGTTTTCTGAATGAGAGTCTAGACGTTGCACCGGGTCCGGAAGCTCAAATTTATCACTTCAGTCCAGTTGAACGGAAACAGTTTTCCCCCGGAAGGCTTTATTTAACGCTTGTGCACTATGACCAGCGGAACCGATAATTTT
The DNA here is from genome assembly GCA_902702965.1 of Spirometra erinaceieuropaei. Taxonomy (NCBI): domain Eukaryota; kingdom Metazoa; phylum Platyhelminthes; class Cestoda; order Diphyllobothriidea; family Diphyllobothriidae; genus Spirometra; species Spirometra erinaceieuropaei. The sequence goes on from CACRXP010000293.1 coordinate 549,857, forward strand.
CGAGAAACTCCTTCTGCGCAAAAAATTTCCATTACATGCAGCTCCGGTATTTACCAAAATAAAAGTAAAAATATTCAGTTTTTTATTTTATGATTTCAAAAACCCTGATAAAGTCATACCTGAGTTCTGCCCATTGGCCCATTTCGCTAAAGGACGACAATGTCATTTCCATCCTGCAATCAGGATAGACTGATGAACATCATTCTTATGTGGCTTTGTATATTTCTCATCCCAATCGACATAGTGTGAGATCGGTGGTTCGAGAGAATGAAACATTGGGCTTGAAAACTCACTTGCCAACTGAACCTGGGGTGGGCCAGCGTCTGGGGCTAGAGTATCATTGGCTAATGACTTGTAGTAAACAAGAAATCTCATTTCAGTGCTCCTAATCTTCACCATTATCAATTTTGCATTCTTCTAAACATCGCGGTAATCTAATAATATGACTTATGGCAAACTATTTGAAATGGGGAACGAAAAGAGTCCTTGGAAAGACGAAGGTAATCTGTCGACTACTCGAATTCGCTCACTGTGGTGCACGCCTGAGTTATCTGTTCCATCCTCGTCAACTGTGTGAAATGACTAATATTCTTCCCTCACTCGCATGACGAGCCTATATTTTTCCTGAACATGACTGTAATTCTGGATAATTAGAACAGACTGAACTGGACCAGGATCATTTCAAGACGGCTTACCGGCGGCAGGTCGCCGAGAACCAGATGTCATTTCAACGGACGGAGTCCCCACCGCCATATAACGCAAAGTAGTCTAGTCAGCGCCTGGACTGAACTGAACCGATGCAAATGAACCATAAATTGACCAATAAATTTTATTCATAATTGTACTTTCCATTGTTATTTCGAAACGACAGATAAAAATGACTACATTTCTTATGGTTAACCGTTATTCTTTTGAATACAACAATGTACACGATATTATAGAACGTAAAAACAGATGTCATCTGCGGGAAATTTTGACTTACTGCTGCTGGTGTGAGACGAGTCGCCTTGAGTATCCACTCCTACATCCAATAACCCAGGCGTCATTTGCTGCTAGAACCACACTTTTATATCAGGCAAGCTTCAATGAATTGTGAACTGCTTTTCTATTAGAAACTGCCGGCAGCACTTTCTACCCGTTATAATTTGTCCGTTTTCAGTGCATACCATACTCGACTTGATGCTTTATAGTACTCCTTTTACTTATTTCTAGTCTGCAACCTGTCCCATAGCTCTTCAGCCCAGGTCAATGCAACTATTGTTTGCTTAAACACCTTAAAAGAAATAGGTGTAGTCGTGAGCATGAAATGTTAATTCTTCTTCCATCAGCAGGTGGTCCTGCTAGCACGGGAAAATATTCGTTCGACAAATCGTAGACTGTCATAACGAGCCTGTAGACAGGGAATATTGAGCATCCAACGTATCAGACAGGGACGACAGCGGTTGCTCAGAGTTAGAACGCCCGATGCGACTTTTGTGGCGACTGTTTGAATATATGCGTCGAAACACTTCTGGTTGTGCGACCCGACTGTTTGCCATGGGTCGCAGTGGCAAGCAGTTCCTCCTAACGTCTGTCATATGGATAGTATCTCAGTGCTCCGTTCAAACCCAAATGGGCTGTACCACTGTTATGCTAGAGTCAAACAGGACCACATTAATAATGACATCCCTTAATCAAGCTATGCCTATGTGACCCACTAGTCACTGATATACGTGTGTGGCAGTGGTAGACGAAAACTAAGTGCCATGGGGCCCAATCCCACAAGTAGTCCACCGGAAAACGCGTGCAGGTCCCCAATGCATCGAAATGGAAGTGAAGTGAATATCGAGGTACCTCTTCCCACGAAATGTCAGCGTGTTTTCTACTGACACGATTGAAACAGTCGTACCGAGTTGGAGTTCGAAACTTTGCTAGTTAAAACAAAGAGAAGGCCGCAGTGACCCTGTCCATGTGTCTTTTTTGCCACCTCACACGCATGTCACTGCATCACTTATTGCTCCCCATCTCGCCTGCAGTCGGCTTAATCCGGCCATGATGATGGTTGATAGGAAGGGAATGAAATATTAATATTAATCCATCTCGGATACAGCACTTTAAACAAACCAAAAAGTACTTCTGAAATACCACGACGGATCAGAAGCCGAAACTTGAAAGGCTGGCAACTGACGGGTTACCACATCCCTAATCAGAGACGGAAGTTAGGTCGCAATAGTCAGTTCCTAATATGACTCCCATGGTACTCTCGCTTGCGCGAAACCCGAGACCCTCCATTTTTTTAAGGCATGCTTCGTAGGAAGTCTGGAGAGCAGGTCATGGGAGGCACGCTTAGACGAGCCGTTTAGTTTTATTAGTCACTGCGTATACGTTCATCCCCTGTCGTCTCGATGATTACGCGCTATTGACACACAGTGAGTGAGGGGGAGAGAGTGACTTGAATGGGACGCGAATCAGCTTCACTGTAAACAAGTTCATGATGGCTGGCATTAAGCCCTCGTGACAATGGCGCACCTTGTCGTTAGCAACAGATGAGCTATCTCAACCCGGCTTTTTCCCTCCAGGACAGAGATGATGGACAAATCGTCTCCACGCAGGTTCACTACACGCTTTCATGTTAGTGACGCTTTCGATGTCCTTTTGTCGTTCCATCCCCAAAAGCCGAACCTTTCGCGGAAATGAGTGTATAGTCGTGTAGTTCCTAGCAAGTGCAACTCATATGCCTGCCTTTAAATGTGTAGGTTGATGGAATTCTGTTCCACTTGCATTTTCTGAATGATGCTTTTTATTATTACCCTCTTCATTTAGCGCCATTCCCTCTATTTTATTTGATCTTCACTCACAGAGCACCTTTCTTATACCTCAAAGTTTAAAAGCGCTTGCCTTGTTTAAGTAAATTATTAGTAAAACGTGGACAAAATGTCACTGCAGAAGACCACACACTAACCTTGCTGGCGTCGACGAGGTCTCGTATAGGCGTCTCGTATTGGTCCCGTCTGCTGTATCAACGAACTGCGAGCAACTGAGTGCAGTCTACCCTCTCTGATTATAGTCCAGCAGAACGCGAGGATGAAGAACAGTAGAAAACTACCCAGCAGGGAAGTGCAAATCCTGTATTAAATATAAAATAAACAAAGATACGTTCACTTGCACAAACTGTCACATGAATTTACAGTACGTGACCGATCTCATGAAATGTTAGCCAAAATTCTGGAATGCATTGGCGATTAGGAAGGATTACTTAGGTGAGGTTGGCATACTGATTATCATGCAGCATAACCCTAGAATATTTCGGACTTGCCATGATGTCGGCTTTTGAATACACTTCTGTTTGACCTCCTGCAGAAACCACATTCGGTAAAAAATGACTACTTAATTCGTTTAATAATGGTCCTCATGAAATGTACAACACAGTCCGAATCCATTGCAAAATTTCATGAAGTCCATGTGGTATATTCTTAAAGGCATAGAGGAATATATGATTTTCCTTATGCGAAAGGCATGCACCTTGTAGACTGAAATTGCTAAATGCTGAGGCTATGGCAGATCAGGCTGAAAATTATTCGGGAATCGGGAAACTTCTTTAAAAACTAAATACACACTTTCTTTGGGTAGAAAATATGAAGATAAGGGGATTTCCTTCCAAATAAGCAAAAGAAAACATATTTTTGTGCATGTTTTCTGTAAGATATATTTGAATTTACAAAACCATCGAAAATCAATAGGAAAAATGAATGTTAATTAAGCATTTAGTTTTTGCCGAGTGTGGTTTCCGCAGGAGGTCAAAGAGAAGTGTATTCAAAAGCCGACATCCTGGCGAGTCCGAAATGTTATAAAATTATGCTACATGATAATCAGTATAACGACCCCAATTAAGTAATATTTCCTAAACGGAAACGCGTTCCAGAATTTTGGCTAACATTTCATGAGTTTGGTCACGCAATGTAATCCACTGAATAAATGAGACACTTCGCATTTTCGAATAAAAGGAAACAAATGCTGCCTCAGCCTTATATAAATATATAAAGATCACACTCGCGTCCCAAAACACATGTTATCCGGCTGGGTGTTTCCTAATTTGTAGGCAGCTGGAATTAAATATGCTTCTAGACATACATTTTTTCAGTTTTCTTATGGTTTTATAAACAAGCCCTGTTAAGAGTTAGTCTTTGATTTCAGAGGAAAAGTCTTCCCTAGAAAATGTGCGTTGGTATAGTCAGAGTTGCATTCCGGTGGGGCGCAAAGAAAGTTTGAGAATCCACACTTTCGAGATCCCACTAAAGTTTTGAGTCGCATTTTTTCTGCTGCGAGGAGAAACTGCTTGTACCAAAAAGATCAGGATTTCGTAAAAAAGAGGTGTTCGCGTTTTAATCTGGTAGAAAATGTTGATACGCAAATCATTTGACTAACAGGCATTTTTTTCCCTTACAGCGCCAAAAAGTGGGTGTTACTAAATACGAAAAACTGGAGGACTACACAATTGCCTCGGATTGAGATTCAGTCGCCGCAGCTTTGCTTTAACCTTCCTTGGGTCGGTAGCATTTGAAATGTCGAACATTTTAGGCCTAAGTAGACGGATGAACTCGTAAGTTTCAGGCTTCAGGAAAACGTTTTTCATGACTATGTACTTTACTGGGATCGTAAGACCTGCATAAGATTCAATGAGATTGCATTTTATGCTAAAGCCGCGAGTATAAGCAAATAAATTGAATTAAAAAGCAACGCTTGTCATAAATTGGAGGAAGAAAAGTCAAGCTTTCATTCACTCTACGCATTAAGTTGTGCAGTGAGTTGTGAAACTTAATCCTTCCAAAATTTATGGAAAACAAACACCATAGTTTGTATCTACAAGGTGGGAGGCGGTACGAAACAATGGCCAGCGGCGGTGCAAAAATTCAGAACATTTATTGAACTGCTACAGAAAGACGGAATGAAAATATTTGTGCATCCGCTGAGGGCATACGATATTGTCAGTCTGCCAAGATCTGAATATAAGAAAATCGCAAGCCTCTCGTAAGGGAGAAATTGACTCGAAACAATTAGACGTGTGCCTTTGATTTAATTATGTTCGACGCTCCTGACCTCTGCCATTTGGGCCCTGAGCTCATACGCTGCCATTGATTGGAAGTCTCGAATCCCTCCACGAGGGACGTCGATCTCCTTATCCTGGTTAAAGGACAAAATCAAAGGCCCATCTATCCATAATCGTTTGGTCCTAAGCTACCGCCTCTAGCTGCCCTAGACTGAAGCCCAGTGAGCGCGTAAAACTCTTGTACCTCGTCTTGCATACAGGGCAGATCACTCAACGCCCTTCACACTTGAATTTGACACCGCATGTGCTTCCTCGTGGCAAGAGGACTGACGTGCTGTTCTTTCTCACTTCTGTTGCGTTTAAAGGTACTGCCTAGCTGTTGTATTTTCTGTGAACTATACAACTTCGTCTTTGCTGCATACTACTGACGGCAGCTTCTTATCAGCACTAGAAGATAAGCTTCAACTACTTTCCAGATTGGTCGATGACAAAGGCTGTTTTTTTAATTTTGCACATCGGTAGCCTTAAATTCAAATTTTTACTTGTTAACAATGTTAACTTTTCACTTTTGCAGCTGATCAACAATAATTCAAAGGTCGCGTACTGATCGATCAAACTGCAAAAAAAATTGTCTTAACTAGGTTTTTGCATATCGACTCACTATCTATCCTTCGAGGTAAAAAAACGTTTGTGCCGTAGCACGGGTGTTTTTGACTTTTGACTAAACTAGCAGTGTGCTTAAGGAAACAACGCTTGAGATCTTGCTCAGAAATAGAGTTCGCTTATGTGAATTTAGCCAAACTGTAAGCTGTGACTCACCGTTGAGATATGATTTTAACTACGCCGACAACTCCATTCTTAGTTCGATAATGTTTTTATATACTGATTTCGATGTCCTTAGACCATAACTCATAATAATTGGGCAATTCACGCGTTTATTCAGGGGTAGTTTTGCCTTATTCTTAGGCCTTGTCTTGATTTAGACTCATTTGCTCCCGTCCAAATACTATCGTTTGAACACACCCAATAACCACTTATATTTGTCTGCTGGATACCTAAGCTTATGTATCGAAAGATCCGTGGCGGAGAGGGAAAGATCATGCATTTCAGCAGCAGACTATCGAACAAAATTTTAATCTAAGACACATGATATTACTGATCTTATTTAATCGCAATGCTGTACTTAACTCAAGCCACCTAGACCGTTACAAAGATCTGCAAACGTTACAATAGGTTAGCATACAATGTTATGCCAACGGAAGCAAAGAAACGAGTTCCAGGACTTAGTCGAGAAGAAGGAGGCACGATCGCTTTATTAGCCTAACGGTTCGGAGTCTCACTCGATACCATCATCATAAACAGAGTCAGACAAGGAAATTGGAATGCCCTTTTTAAGAATTCTAATAAGCCCTTTGAGCCCTTTGAGCGATATGCCTCGAGCACATCACTCAGAGATACTCAACTGTTCATATAAAAAATATCCTTTGGGAGTCCAAAGAGGTTCCCGGGCATGTGACGTCTCTAATGTTCCTATGATGCTGGCGTGCTAACACTCCACCAACTGCCTTGTTTAAAGTATTCAAAAATAAAAAATCATATGCCGCCTAGATGATGCCGCTCTAGGAGAACACCGGTTGTTTTAAGTCAGTCCCTTTGCAGTTAGCCTTCTGGCTAGTCAGTGTCAGATTAAAAGGCCGAAAGCGACGGACCACTTGAAAGTTCAACGCCTTCTCCTAGTTTTGAGGAAATGTTGAGAATCTATTTCAACGCCGATAGAATGGGCACTAACTTATCATAGGCATCGAAACTGGTTTATCTGACTCCGATTTAGTCATAATGGTTTGCGTACAATTAACTTGTATTCCGTTTTTTTTTAAGAAGAAGAAGAAGTGTAATTAAACTCACGTTTCCGGCGAGGCCTCGTAGCTCAGGCGGCTAGAGCGTTGGCTGTACTTAGGCATCCCCCTTCCTGTCGTGGGTTCGAATCCTACTGAGGCGCCGGTTTTTTCACAAATTGGTCAGTATGAATCATTTAAAATCTGTCAAAACATCCACTATTTTCTGAAAAAAAAACTCACTTTTACCTACTTATTTCGATTAGAAACCATGATTTCATTGTTCACCTATTGCAAATCGGCTTGACATCGGAGATGGCATCTGAATAGTTATAGGCTATGTAATGTTCTCTCGCATAAAATGATATTAAAACTGGTAGAAGAGCCCAGACCGATTTCGCAACGGAGCTCACTCGTCCCTTTCTGCCTTGGACTCTATCACGACCTCCGCCAGCAGCCGCACAACGGTGCGCAATATAGGTAGAATAACATTGTCGGCTAAGACAAGGGAGAACTTACCTTGTGTAATTTCCGAGGAAATTAATGCGCGAACTTGGAGTAAATCCTTCAAAACAGACTTTTCCAGGCAGAGTCCGAAATTTGATAAGAATATTTGGGAGACTAGAACGGCCATTTCTGACTTATTAGTTGTCAGCCGGTCACACCCAACCCCAAAGTGTGAAACATCTGGGGCTCGATCCTGCGAACCGTTGGTTAGGAGTCCAATACCCCTAACTGCTGAGCCACGGGCTCGTTGTCCTGTCGTTTGCGATCGGGTATATACAATGGTAGAAGTGCGCTCACCTTTATATATGCCCGATCGTAACCGACAGGTCAACGAGCCCCTGGCTCAGAGATTAGGGACGTCGGACTTTCAACCAGCGGGTCGCAGGCTCAAGACCCAGGTGTTCCACACTTAGGATTTGGATGTGACTGGCTAACGACGGCTAATGAGCCAGAAACGGCCATTCCAGTCCCGTCTTTGTCGGTTATGCTAATAAAAGTCTTGCAGAGTCTATAACAGAGTAAATGCTCGGAGTACCTCTTCAAACATTTTCAATATTATAAGCTAATCTTCCTTCCCGGGTTCGAAGATCAATTCTGCTATGAAGTATCATCGTTAGAAAAACAAATTTGCGTATTTATTCCACTGCTATTGCACACGGCTTGGACTATTTTTAGTAGACTACGAAGAACAGTCTGGTGGAAGCTTGCTCAATAAAGGATTTTTTAAAAGAAGAGTGGGCGTTCACCGGCAGGGGTTTATTTGAGATCCGACGTTTCGGGTAGTTTACTCGTCTACCCATCGGTGCACTCAGCAGAACAATTCCTTGACAAAATAAGGGCAGTCACGATCGAACCGAATGAAAGTATGGTGTCTTTTGACGTCGTCTCACTCTTCACGTCCATACCACAGGCCCTTGCGGTCGAAACGCTCAGTGACCTGCTACGTCAAAATTACGACGGAGGCGATGGCCAGCCCACAGCTCAGGAGCTCATAGAAATCATGGGGCACTGCCTCAAGACATTCTTTACCTTCGAAGGGACCACATACGAGCAGATCAAGGACACTCCAATGGGTTCACCAATCTCCGGACACATTGCCGAGGCGGTTCTACAAAAACTCGAGAGACGACTATTCGAGGAGTACAAACCCAAAATTTGGGCACGCTACGTTGATGACACCTTCGTGATCATAGACCAGGATAAAATCAACTACTATGCGGAAGTACTGAACTCAATCATGCCCGATCTACAGTTCACGATGGAAGAGGAAGTCGAGGACAAACTTCCATTCTTGGATGTTCTCGTCTGCCGCCAACCAAATGGCGAACTAGCGACGTCGGTCTACAGAAAACCGACGAACACGCTGCAAATTCTCAGCTACAACAGCAACCACCCGCCACAACACAAACGAAGCTGTGTCCGCACGCTGTACCGACGGGTGGAAACTCATTGCAGCACGCCAGCCGCCAAAATGAATGAGATAAAGCTCCTCCGAGAACTTTTCAGAGCCAATGGCTATCCGCGGGCATTCACTGAACGAAGCCGGAGGCGGCCAAAGAAACGGAACGAGGAGCATAGTCAGCCAAACTCGTGGCGGAGCATTCCGTACATTAAAGGGGTCTCCGAAGTCGTGGCTCGATCACTCGCGCCACTCGGAATAGGTGTCGCCCACAGGCCTGACTCAACAATCCGCCGGCAAGTGATGCGGTCGAAAGATCCCATCCCTAAGCAGGAGATGTCGGCCGTTGTCTACCGACTTCAATGCAGCTGTGGAAGTTGCAACTACTTTGGGGAAACCGGCCGACGGCTGCAAACGCGAATGCACGAGCATAAGTTGGCCGTGCGAAGGTTGGTCCCAAAGTCGGAGGTAGCAACCCATGCCGCGCAAATGGGACACATCTTCAACTTTGACGCCGTTGAGATTGTGGGCCGGGGCGGCGATCACACAGCAAGGCAAGTGCAAGAAGCCTGGATGTCCACCGACCGCTCTGTCAACCGCCACATCAATTTGCCTCCCCCTTATCTGACTTTACGAACCTTCTTAGCGGGGGACAGTCACGGCGCGGGACAATCGGGGCCGTCAGTCATCACCGCGGCCGACGGGGGCGATTCAGGTCACGGTGACATGCGGGTTGGATGCAGCCACACAGGCGGCATTGGCGGATCACGCATTGGACAAAGGGCGCCATAATAAGGAGTGCTGTGCACAGGACCTCCCAGTCCCTGAAGATGGGTAGACGAATAAACTACCCGAAACGTCGGATCTCAAATAAACCCCTCCCGGTGAACGCCCACTCTTCCTTTGATATGCCACCTGGGAATCGGATTTTCACTACCATTAAAGGATTTTTTGTTGAAACAGCAATTGTTTTTGTCTTGACGTCAATAGAAATGTGAACCCACACAGCCAGAAGACTCTGGATTTGGGATGGACTTGAATCGTCAACCTCTCGAAACCGTGTCTTATGCTCTGCCGCCCCAGGCACCAGGTGCAGTCACCAGGTATGCTAATTTCGTCCTTATTTTACCACCAACGCACGAGCCTAGGCTAATATCCACCGTGCTACGCCAATATTTGGCTGCGAAAAGACTCCACGTGCAGCATACAATGAAAATCAAAAAGCAAACTCGGTGTGGTCCGAACTAGTAAGCAGAGGCAATCATTTTCTGAGCAGTCAGACTAGGGAAATCTGAGTCAATAGTAAACAGTTAATATTTCTTATTAATATGTTGTCTTTTACGTTGTCTAAGTGACGATAAAACATATGGTCCACGTAGCCTTTACTTCTATGATATGCCTACTTATGACATTTGAGCAGGTCTAAAGCAACCCTTTTACTTTTGCTCATTATCCATCATGCCTCCCTCAAGAGTTATCATTAGGGTTAGCCTTCAGCTTAGGGTTAGGGCTAGGGGTTATGGATTAGAGTTGGGGCCAGAGGTTAGACTTAGGACTGTGGGTTAGAATGAGGATTACGGTTTAGTATAAGAGCCAGGGTTAGGGAATTAGGTTCAGAGTTAAGCTTTATATATATGTGGGTTTGAAATTAGGGATTAGGGGTCATGCTGCCAACGTTGTGAACTTCAATTATATCTTCACTCTGGGCCATCCCGAGAGTTGGATTTAACAATATATTTTTCACACTTTCTCCTTCGATGTGATTGCTTATCACGGGCTGAGATTAATTAGCCTGACTAATGCCCTCGGTATTCATTTATTCTGCCCGCCGACAGCTCCTAAGTTGCAGTATTTCGAATTGCGCGCTCCAGTTCTACGCTGCATTCGTATATTCAAACAGGGTATAGGCGTGAGTGTATTTTTACCCTCGTTTCTCGGAAACAGATGTCTGTTAGTTTTTTTTACCTCGCCCATAAAACTTCCATTGCCACCAATCTCATACTACAGGAGTCTTTGTCCTGACTTTCCTCTCTGGAATCACATGTGCGATCCTCACTGCCGTCTGCTCAGACTTTTATTTACTAGATATTTTATATCCCCGTTTTACCTAGCTCTTTGGAAAATTAGTGTTCCCTTTACGTTAGTTAATTGGAAAAGCGTTTCAGGCAAGTAATCTAAATGACAGCTCTTGCGGTGACTGTATATTGGGTAACAAACATTGAGAATAAAAAATGCTTGAAGGTTGCCTGAAATGATACTAAAGTGTCTGGACAAAGGCTTAAATAAGGTCATGCGTTTGCCGGAATGGGCGGGGCATTGTCACCCTAAGCTCTTCAGATGTTTTTTGGTTTCGAATCGTCCATCTCGATGTATATGATGTCAAACATGATAATGCGCCCTTTGCATCAAACGGGTACTCGAGCCAAACGGACGCATGTGTCTATTTGCAAGAAGCCAGGATATTAGTGTCAAAAAGCGAAATTTTGGAAGCCAAATCACCCAGCCTGCTAGCCGACAACTGCCGGGACTAGCTAGGGTGACCTTCAATAACACTCGGCCATAACATTTTTGAATGGCCTACTCGAACGTACAAAAGTTTGTGTTCTTTTCCACATTTCTGAAATCGAACCGTGTCAGTGCAACCAAGAGTACGATGAAGTGATGCCTCATTGAATGCCATCTCTCTGTTTAAATTCGAGCAGAATAGCCGTCAAATGGCAAATGCAAAACAAGGCAACTTCCATTTTTTCAAAAATTACACGGAATACAGGGACATTTACCCAAATAAGAGCAGGCGAAGCATCGAGGTCTTGGCGGAACCGTCGGCAGCTTAATCTTTTACGTTACAAGACAATTCGGGAAAAACTCATAGATAGTTAAAACTGGTAAGATAGAAGACCATTTTGTTGATTGTTTATCTAAGCAGTGAGTAAAGATTCCTTTCAAGTACAAACGGACTATCTTTGGGACTAGAAGTTGCAAGACTAGTTTGTCAATCATTTTCGCCGCATGTAACCTCAGTTAGATTTAACATTGAAATGGCAAATATAGCAACATAATTTTTCACACCTCCAACTATAGCTGTAACTTGACAGTACCAACTATCTGCCTGATTTGTAACGGCCTATGACAAGGAGTAACGGCCATGTGGCAAGGAATTCCTCCTGTGTGATGTTCTCATTTTATATGGTTGAGTTTAAAGATATTTTATTTGGTGAAAGTGAAGAACAACCTAGGCGGTCAGAACATTACTACTCATTCTGAGATTTACATCAAAATTCGGCCAAGAAAGGAAGTCAAATAAAGTTACTTTTGGCTTGGAACAAATATCTTTCGATGGGCAACAACCTTAACTTTCGTGGAACAAGATGTCTCATACAACAATAACTTGTACAGCAACCCCCATGAAAACGACTTAAACGGAAATGATGAGCCGATGGTGACGATATCTGCGCCACATGATAGATTTGTTGAAGCGTTTGATATATTTAAATATAAAGTATGTCGAGTACTCACGATACCAAAAACTCCGTGGTTTCAGCGGAACTCCGTGAGGCTGGGTCCTCCATTGGATAGTACATCGTCTGGAACAGCCGTAGCCGATAGCCGAAACGAAACCGTAACACTGACTGCACACCGACCACACTAGCCGCACTGAAAGTTGCGTGAAAGAGATTAACGTTCGAAAATCGATATATGAACGGAGCAACCCTAGCAGATTAATTCTCGAGTGATTAGATGCCAAGAAGACGACGGATTAAATAAGCAATGAAGGCTGCTCACGCTGAACTCGACAAACTGAACACGGCTGCATTTTTATCCTGCCAGCGGATGCATGCTGTCCGAAAATGGATGGTTAACCAAAACTGGACTATTCAATGCGATAGCACTATTTCAGTGATTCCCTGCCCCAGTCCGAGTTAAGTCTTCTAAGCTTTGTGTTTCTCATGATCGCAGTGGCAAGTTCTTATGGGTGCGGTTTTTAAAAAAACGTTTTGACACGTCAGACGACAATTTACATTTGGCCGATAGGCTGTTTCCCCATTCCTTCACGGGCACTGTCATGTCTTATCGCAGAAAACTTGTTATATGGCTGGCTGTCACTGAATTTCCTCCTTCATTTGTTCGTTCTGTGACGTTCCTACGGCAATTGCTCTGTTCAAAAGCTATCGGATCGAGTCCTTCGCTTTTGTTGGACCATGTTGTTTAGAGGCATGTCAACTTAAGACATTGCCTATTTTAAAACAACAGCTTCTCTGTCCGGGGCCAGATGACCTAAATAAAATGGGTAAAGCGAAAAATACCGACATAAGGTACAAAATGGTCAGTGCATATAGAGCTGGGGCAAAATTTCTTAGGTTGCTTTCTCCCATAGTTTTTTCGCAGGTCTTCATCACTGCAGTGCTCGTCCAATTTTCCACTTTTTTAAATGAATGGGAAGTGCACCCGCGCAGGTAAGTAAGAAGTGCAAACTTACAGCCCTTATAACTCGGCTCATCTCGAGTCATCTCAACCTAGAAGGAAAGATGCGAAGCTAGATCGTTCCACCAAAAATTACAGCTGGCTAAGACTCTTAGCATGAACGAGTACTTTTACCTCTCATGAGCAATACACTGTTTTATAAATATATACGTATACATACGTCCACTTTCAGGGGGCAGATAATGAGACCGAAAAACCTGCTGCCGGCAATGGAACAAACGACAGGGGTCTAAAGCATATCATGCCCAAATTTCAGTGTCAAGTATGGTGGTGAAACAGGCAAACGTATCTACATAAGACTGCATAAGCACAGTATGCAATCAACTGTTACTAGTATATGGCCACATACAGCAGGAGAGGCACAGCCTTGCCTTGGAAGAGACAGAGCCAATGAGAAAATGGCCAGACTGGTGCTCGGAAGATAAACCTCGATTGGAACACTGAGCTGAGCCAATGATTTACATCTCATCTACCAGGCGCTATGCATAAGGCTCACATCAGTCAGGACGTGGCCGAGAGCGCAAGCGAACAACTCGCCGCTCATCCAAGCGCTTTCACCCTCGCAGCAGGGGGGAAAAAGAACCAGCCGGAGGGCATGTGACCGGCCTGAAACATCTGGCCACCGACGCGCCCAAACAGTCAGCACGATTCACACAATCGGCTACAAGTGGTCAGTCCATCCGCGCAGGCGAGGGTTAACACGAATTCTCCAGTGGTCAACTAAGAAGGGTCAAAATCAGTACTCAACGAGGAGGCGGGTAGAAGTCCGGACACCGAGCACGATTATAGTACGAGGCAGGCGTCAAAGTTAAACGGGTTCAGGCCACTAAAAACAGACACCACCGCTGTGCTGATGGAAACGCGGAAGTGTGCAAAACGTCAAGGCAAATGCGCTGTAGCTAATAAAATCGCTTTCCCTTCTTCTTCGTCTTCCTTGAGGGGGTTATGAAGGGGATATACATATATACATATCAGAAGACGAGGTGGCAAGCATACGTAGCTTTCGATAAATTCTCGTCGGGCCAGTACATTTATATGGGAAGGGGGTAGAAGTTAAAACATATCTAGTGCGAAGTTGGAATTTCGCTGGAAAGAAATCGAGTAGCACTCGTGAACCTCCTAGTTTATTACAACTTCTTGTTGCCAGATAAAATGAGTTTGGGAGAAAGTGGGATTGTCACACAAGTGTTTGGAACCATTCGCATTATACCAATAAAACACTGTTTCATGAGGGATATGAATACAGTGACAGCAGACTACGAGGGACGAGGAGGGGGAGAGAGAAAGTAGATAGTGATGCTGCAAACGGTAAGACTAGTAGGCGTTAATTTGGAATGAGAGCGGAGTCAGTGGTCCCCGCTCTTAAACCCCCATAGAAAGTATCTATCTCAACATGGTGGATGGCACTGCCAATATTGCATTGCCAAATCTCGGAAGACGTTTTTATTCAATAGGTGTTTGCCACCACAACGACACCAATATCATCCTGATTTAGTTGGTGCTTACAACTGAGCGCGTACACAAACATGGATGGCAGTCAGTCACGCCGACAGGCAGCGAATTCGCGTTCGGTAATACGAGTGTCCGTGAAGTCAGTATGCACTTAGGAGCAAGTGGCGGAGAGGCATGGGATAAATGACGTTCGTTTGTTGCCTTTGGTGGATGCGCGCAATGAGCGTTTCACTGCGGTGGAGAGCCTGCACATCTCACGTGACCGATAGATATGTAGCGGCACAGCAGTGAGAATGTGTGTAGTTTGTGAGCCACAATTATCAAGTCAAACCCGATGTTGAAAGGAGAAGACAAAAGGCACCAGAATGAGGGGTTTATTACACACAGAACCCGCTGGTGGCCACTGGCGAAGCCAAGGCTGGTGTTGACTTTCGTCCAGTCATGCCTGAGAGTCCCTGAGGTAGTGGTGGCGGCCGCTTTGTAGGCTCGTGGGCCGAGCTCAAGTGGTGTCCAGTCAGTGTGTGTTGCATGTGCGGAGGGGTGGTGTCCCAGTGGCTTGTTTTGCTGCTTTCACGGGGTGGGGTACGTTCAAGTGGCCGCATAGACAGCTGTGGCTGTGCGGACGCCGGTCGTGTGACTTCAGGTCAGCGCGTCTGGAACTGCAAAACGGTAAATGATCTTGAGGCAGCAATGTCTTGAACAATGACGCCAGACCGGTCATGATGGCTGACCGCCACTGATAGACCGCCTATTGCATTCTGGTGAGTTACTCGATGATGAGGGCGCATGTGGAGCACGTAAATACACTTTCTTCGAGCATAAAATATAAAGACAATGTGACTGCCTTCCAAACGAGCAAAAGAAAGCATATTTTCGTGCAGGCTTTCTGTAAAATATATAAGAACTTTTAACACCATTGAAAATCAATAGGAAAAATGCATGCTAATTAAGTGATCATTTTTTACCGAGTGTGGTTTCTGCGGGAGGTCAAAATGAAGTGCATTCAAAAGCCGACATCCTGACGAGTCCGAAATGTTATAGGGTTATGCTGCATGATAATCAATATAGTAACCCCACTTAAGGAATTTTTTCCTAATCGGATGCGCATTCCAGAATTCTGGTCGGCATTTAATGAAATCGGTCACGCACTGTAGGTGCACTCGTTAGTGGAAGCTTGACCCTGAAACCTGCTTTGGTCGTTGACCATATGCATAATTCTTTGCGACCGTCGTACAGTTAGGAAAGTACGTTCCGCGGAGTACTTTATATCATACAATCATCCTTATCCGGTGTTAAGAGACTGAACGTTGTACTTTAATTGAATCAACCCTTTTAGAACCAAATTCTCCAAACCCCAAATTTCAGCGACAAGCCAAAACATGGGCGGCTGAATGTCTGAGCGGAGACGTTATCGCGAGTTTTCACTTCTTTCAATGCCGCAGTAATGGATGGAAGGGTGGTTGCTGCGACTGAATGATTAAAGATTAAATGATTAAAAAATCAGTGTATGTTGAGGAACCAAACAGAACTCATTCATAAAAGTCCGCAAAATGATACTGATACAGACAGAGAGAAAATTGGTGACTCGTTAGTAGAACTGGTCCTTTGGGCAGCACACCCCCTGCCCAGTAAACTACTGCCATCCATCAGCCATGTTTCTGGAGAAGATATGGTTAACTTAGTCCATCGACTTTGCCTATCAGTATGGTGCTCGACTCCACCCCCGCCACGATTATATTAGCTGCAGCCTTCTGATGTCTTTCTATGGCTTTGTTTGACATGCTTGTGTAAACAGACAACTTGAACCGCCATATTCGCGCCTTTTCGATTTCCCGCATTGCAACACAAATGCAGTCAGAAGTGACCGAATTAAGCCTATCCAGTGCATGATCGTTTGTCGATGGCATTTATTCCTCTGACAGCCTCAGCAGCTCAGCCGTCTGCTATTGCCAGTTCTCGGAAAGATAGTGTTCAAATAGGAGAAAGGGCATTTTGTCACCGCTGTAGGCGACGAACGTAACACCACTACCATTATTTTTGCATTTCTCTCTGTCGTTTTGCACTGATATTGGAATAGCCAGGGGGCACTGTGGGGACTTCTGGTTCCTCATGCGACTGATAACGTTCCCTCTCTAGCCTTCCGTCCTCGGCAGGGGCAGTCTCGGCATTGTCTGCCCACGTCTCAGTTCTCACGCCTGGCCTATATCGGTGGTCGAGAGGAGCCCACAGTGGGCTGTACATGCAAGGGGGAGAAGGTACTCTCCTTTGGTCAAGATAAGTGCCTTGAGATCAACCCTGGCTCCCTGACCTCTGACTTTGGAACTTTATATTCAAGTTGCTCGTAAATTCCGTTAACCCCCAACAAAATGGGCAATGGGCATTAAAAACACAACCCAGACGTTCACGAATAATCCTGCAGGGAAGGTAACGTACTCTACATATTATGTCTGCCAAAGTCCGAGCTCCCTATTCTAGACTCAGATGATAACGCAGCCACAGATCGAAGATTTTCTAATGGCTTTAAGGACGGTGTAGAAAAACTGATGCCACAGGCGGGACTTCGGTTCCTATCTTTCCAAGATTACGAGCGGGCGTCCTCCAGTCACACAGCTACTACACTCCGTCTAAATCGTCAATTCAAACCGGTATAACAGCAAGGATTAAGTACTCTACCACTCCCTATGCAATAATTCAAAATATCAGATAAATAAGAAAAGAGTTTCGACTGTGGTGCTTTGTGTCGGCCTAGAATCTATTTTGTGTCAGCTTCCTAACATGCAGCTCACTTTCGGTCTATTACGAAAATTTTACCGTTTAACGGGCTTTGTTGGATAATATTAGAAATTCGAACTAGATTTTGGTGTGAACTGCCTTGTTTGCAGCATATTTTGTACGATTCACAGAAGAGGTGCTTATACGAATAACATCTATCGCTAACGGTGAGGAGAAACTTAAGCATGAAGAATCTGTTTTTCTACCCTGTAATTTTGGACGAGTTCTTGAGTTCATCGTTTAAGGTACGCGGAAAGTAGCAGATCGAACATTAAGGCTGGGCCGATGAACAGTTAACTCCGCCTTGTCTCAGCGACTGGTCGCATCGTGATTGCAGCTGCCAATCCTAAAGCTAGCATATGTCCACCAACCTTGTTATGAAGGTTTTAGCAGCCGTGGCGGAGGTCGACACATCTTTTGATCGATTCGACCTGATTCCCTTCCTCAATCATCTTCGTTTCCATCGTGCCTCCGGATTGGCTTTGGAGCAAAGCCGTACACAACATTGCGGTCTAGACTAATGGTGAGTGTAAGAACTATTTCTTTCCCACACCGCCATTTCACGTTCACGGCCTCCAGTTTCCGTTCCGTCTGACTTGTGTGATTTTGGGTGTTGTCAACACAGAGGATGCAACAAATAGCACCAAGCTATTCATCTTACCTTAGTTCGTCAGATGCGCTCCGTAACCCTCGAAACGTTTCAAATGCGCAGCAGCGCCTGCGATATGCGAGGTACCACCCCAGTCACCGGCGTCAGTTGTTTGGTCATACTGGAGCCTTCGCATTTCTGTGTGGGTTCGAA
>CACRXP010000293.1:585352-722094 GCA_902702965.1 Spirometra erinaceieuropaei
TTCTCGACTAACTTAGTGTGTTAACAGCCGACCGCAGACAGGCTCTTTCTGTTCCAGGGAGCTTAGGTTGCCAGTATTAAAGTTACACCAACAGGTTAGCTGCCGTCTCGACTGGAGCAGTCCTAAAAGGAGTCACGTGGCGGGCAGCAACAGCGTGCTAGCCCGGTCAATCGTCCTCCGTCAATTCCCCACACCCCAGAGTATATCAGGTTGTACGACCGCCTAAGAAAGCTTTAGTCATGACAGAAAAACAGGGGGTTGAGCACGCCCCCAGTAACGCCGATCAGTTAGCGGAAAAGGCCGAGAGCACTTCTTGTTAGGGACTGTGTTCATCATGTGATTCAGGATTAGAGGTAAGAGAAAATGAAATCAGCACAAACTGTTCTTGGTGGGGAGAACCAATACTAATACAGACAAACCTCAAAGCACCAGCGTCCCTTGAGAAAGTGACAATAGGCTTCTGACGGGTCTAGCTTTATGGCGTTGTCAATGTGTTTCTGAAAGAGAAAGGGAGAAAGAATGCATTTATTTCGACATGGTTAGAATTCCAAGAGAGATCAGGACCGATGTGGTAATTGTATACAAAACTCTGGGAGGCGCGAAGTTTAAGACAAATGTCAGCCGTCATGAAGTAGCTTGCGATGAAAGTTTTCAAAGGCTTGATTTGAGTCCTCCAAATCGTCATCTAGTAGAAATGTCAAGGAAATCAGAGGCAGACGGAATCAGCTTTCGTACACTCCGGACTCAGACCCAGGTAGATTCGCATGCAGTTGATGGTTCATGAGCTTTGGCGTCCAACGTACATACTACTATCATGCAGTTCAGCAGTTCGGTGGTTTGCTAAGACAGCAACCTTCGAAGGCGTGGAGATTAAGGATGCATAGCAAAAGGGAACATGGAGTTAACCTGTGACCCTGATCATTTCCGTTACCACGGTCGGCTCATTCCGGCGTGGAATTGTTTTGGTACACACAAACATTCGATCCAAAATATGGCAATACTCAAGACCCCACACGGAGGACAAGTGGTCAACACGATTATCCCAGAACGGTATGGAAGATCTACCACGTTCATGCCAGTAGCTGAAGTTGATTCCGATCAAGAATCCCTTTGCTATCCCACAGTGTCGGGGGTTTCCTGTTCTGAATACAGGCGTAATTCTCAGACAACATATCTGCAAGGTGGGATTGGCTCTGCTATCCGCAGAAACATGTATCTTACGTGCTAGGACTTGTGAAGCACTGACTAAGGCTTTAAAAATACCTTTTAAATGAAAAGTGCACCTAGGTGAGGGTAGAATACTAACGAGCGCGGAATGTAATCTGGAGGTATTTCGTGGCATGTAGGTCTTTCAGCGAAAATCTTCCAACTAGATTTTACCGACCCCACTACTAGCAGAAGATACTTTCTCAGTAAAATATTGGTTTTCCGTTTGCTTTAGACTATTGTGTAAAATTCGCTATTCTTCTTCGAAAGGGCGAATAGGAGTTTTATCCTATTAACCTCACGGAAGTCCTATTTTTGGAGTTTACATACGAAATGGGATAATACTTCAGCTTTGCAACATTCCTTAATAGGAGGCGTTCTCCTAAGTATACATGTGGCCTAATATCTGTTTAGAAGAATTATTCAAAAATCTGCCAAAACATCAATGAATTACGCGAGCCTGGTAGTCAACTGGTGGATTCTAGGTGAATTACTTAGGAAATCCTGCTTGGGCAGTCAGCTTATTGCATCAGATTTGGTGGATTCCAGACGTCGCGCTAGGTTGGGTGCGTATACTTGACCCAAATGTGATTAAACTCACGTCTCCCAGTAGGGCCTCTTAGCTCAGGTGGCTAGAGCGCTGACTATACTAAAGCCTCCCCTTTGTTGTCGTGAGTTCGAATCTCACCGAGGCGCTGAGTTATTCACATACATGCTTAGGCAGTACATTCGTTTTTAGGAGTTCCGGTGTGTAGCCTATGCAGGCGGTCACATTGCGACTAATAAACAATTTAAGTGTCACCGGCAAATAAAATGGACATGGGATATGCCATTTCCGGCCTAGTTGATGCAATTCCACCTAAGGAACTGCTCTTCAAATGAAAGAAGCAAGGATTTCCTACAGTTTCGTTGGCTCGGACGAGCGTTGTAATGTATAACTAGCGTAGAACGAAACCAAACATATTATTGGTGGTTCAGTCAGATATGCAGCCAATGCCGAGCCACTGCAAATGAACGCAGGTTGCAACCTCTAAGAACGGTTCGCGACGCATTACAGAAGTCAAATGGCCAGTCCATACGTGCATCTCGGCAAGGGCAACCGCCTGTGGACTTACGCCCCGAATGATGGTTATAGCACGTCCGCTCACGGAGAAAGATGGATAAAAAAGGAAAGCCGAGCGGAAAAAGCAAGTGCAGAAGCCAGCGGCCTTGAAATCACCTTGAACTCGTATCCCAATTGGATCTTCTGATTAATGCCACTGGACTGGGCCAGAAGGCCAACGAAGATAGCCAACCACTTGTAGGAGAGAGCGGCATCCTTTTGGTCAACACAGCCCTGGTCCATGCCTAGTCTGGACAGTTGCACGGCCCGCCGAGCCACACAGAGGCCCAGGTGTGTGAACTCGCTGGCCGTCTGGAGTGAAATCGCACTGCTCGAGGAAGAAGAGGATATGTTGAAGGGAAAGCCGGAGGGTGGCGAGGTAGCGTCAGTGGCTGCTTGTTTACGTTCGACTGCGACAAGGTGGGCGGCACGTGAAAGACGCCAAAGATACTCGGGGCGCCGTTTGTACTGATTAAAACACAGAGGATGAACAGAGATGCATCAGGGCTGGGTTTTTAAATATGAATATTGTTAAAAAGATCTGATGGTGAAGAAAGTACTACCTTTTTGTCTTAAGATAACTCATTGCTCTATGACTTTACTTCCAGGCTCCCGAGTTTCTCTCCGCAGCGCGCTTGGTGTGCTTTCGGCCGACCGCAATGCCGGCAGTCTTGGTGTGGATTTAAACAGAATAGGAACGAATTGATGATTATCAGTTCCTAGGTGCGACGACGAAGGAAGTATCTATAAGGACATCCGCCGGTCACATTGTGGACGTCAATTTAGGAGGAAACTGTCGTACAAAATCTCTGCGACTAAACGTCAACTTACTAGCGGCGCTTTATTCAAAGTTCGTTATTTTTTGGAAATTGCTTTTGTTTTTTTAATTATCGCGCTCACTTTCTCTGCCAAATGACAGAGTACGATGTTTTCTTGCTTTCCGTCCCGTGTATTGCACCACCTGTAAAACCCCCTCTATCACCATTCAACGTATGACACAGTCCACAGGCTAGCTCAAGTTAGTTGTGGGTCCTACACCCTATCGTTCTCCCGATATTGTACTGTTTTTGGAATGACGATATGGCCGGTAAGATTCCAAAGGACTGGATTTCCTAACTTTCATAAGTCACGGGATCATAGTTTATTTCTTATGTAACGACCTCCGAACAAGTTCATTACGAGAGCATCAAATCCTCGCCTTCGACCAGTCTAGCCAGACTACATCGTGGAGCCTAGAAACGACTTCGAGAGCACTGTTAGAAGTTAGAAACTTACTTATTAGAACCGGGGTTCATAAAAATAATTCAGCCAGCCACATCTAACAGGTGCGCAGTATACCGAATGATTATCTCCCATTCCAGTCGATCGGCAGCAGACTCCCGAACGAAGATGATGCAGTTAGCACGCCAATCCTACAGACCAAAACCTGCAAAATTAACTTTTAGCGGGATCATAGGCGTCTTTGGTCACCCATTCCAACGCCGTCGCCAGTTAAAGCCGGGTTCGGACAAATTACATCTACCAGGTCAGCTCAAAGCGTGGCCAAACTATCTTAATCCGAGTAAGGAGGGCATACATGATTAATTCTTTTATGTACGAATGCGCAGTCAGTGGCTGGAAACGCGACTGAGAAGACCAACCACAGAAATGAAAACGCAAACATAATCTGTCGACTGCACACATACTAGGGACAACTTCTGGGCACAAGGACCATTTTTCACGTCTGACTGGATGGAACCCGCATGACCGTAGATTGATTTTCAGAATGGACACATGTCGAGTCAAGAGGTTTCGACGAAACCAAAGGCCGAATGCGACCGGTAGATCCGTACAACCCGTGTTGTCTCGCGACGGGAGTTCCAAATCAGGTAGCTAAGAAGGCGAAGAACCCTTGTGTCATCAGCCAGTCGGATCGTTTCACCAAACAGCCAGGCCTCGTAGCCCAGTTCCTCCTAGGAATTACTCTCGAGGAGTATGCTAAAATTAGATCAAACGCTTAATGGGACTCAGGGTGAGGCTGTCATCGGCGTCAGTGCCCCGACGCGGATGGAGATTAGGTCTGTGAAAGTAGCGGTGTCCTCGGGGAGATATAAATCCTAATTTCTCGCACGTCGCGCCCCATCGACCAAGCGCACTCAGGTTCCTAGCTGTGCCATAATCTCACAAGTATGGAGTCGATTTGGCCTGCAGCCCGACCACCAATCGGAGTGACGCGTGATTTTATGCACAACTCCCGAGGATCCGCTTTACTCAAATAAGTCTCATGAAATGTCCGATTTAAGTTTCATTATCCATGATACGCCGCCTACGGAAACCGACGCGTTCCGCGACCCCGGCTCAGTGTTGCGGACGAATAGTATGCAGGCCGGAGTACTTAATCCGGAACGGACTCTTTCTGTGGCACGCCGTGCGATGAAGGTTTCCGAACAGTTTCTATCAGCAGTCGACTACGGGTGGATACGGAAATTAACACCTGATGGGTTGTTGCGCGAGTTGTTAGTAAGCAGGGTGGACCAAAATGGTCCATAAGTAAGACGACGATTTTATTCGTTGTAGTCCAAAAAAAGTGTTACTGAATGCCCATTGAGACCATTCACAGGGGACATTTGCCGATGTTCTCCATGAACATAGGTAAGAAAAAGGATGCAGGAATTTGAGCTTCACCAGCAAAGGGGCGTGGTCAAGCAA
This sequence comes from Spirometra erinaceieuropaei, assembly GCA_902702965.1. Classification (NCBI taxonomy): domain Eukaryota; kingdom Metazoa; phylum Platyhelminthes; class Cestoda; order Diphyllobothriidea; family Diphyllobothriidae; genus Spirometra; species Spirometra erinaceieuropaei. Next base: position 590,349 of record CACRXP010000293.1, read on the forward strand.
AGTTTAAGTAAAAAAAACTTATCAAAGAACGTTTTTTATTTGTTAGGAATTATGTTGTTTGCCGGTCTTCGTTCTGAAAGAGTATTTACTTCTGCGTTGAGGTCTTACTTCTAGATAAGCCTACGAAGTCGACCCAGATCGTCATATGTGGACGGAACTTTTCAAAACAACACACTGAGCTGATGGCGACCTTCAAGAAATGTCGACCATTGACGGTTTGGGTGGCTATCAAATTCGGAGAGCAGTCAGTCTGGCGGTCAACCACGGGAATCATCAAAAGCAAGGTGTTCGCCGATGTTGTGATGGATGTCTTCGGTTACAGCATCCACTGACGCCGAATGGATACCACGATTTTACACGAAAGATGGGTTACCCGTTACCCTAGCTGCTGGCTGCCCCGCGCGTCCACAGATTAAGTGCGAAATAAGCTGACTGTCTGGTCTGGCGAATAAGCAGTTGCGGAGGGCCGGGGTCCGGCACGCTGACAGTCTTAAAAAATGCCGCAAAGTCCACTGACGACATTGTCACATGGCAACCGTGAACCGTCATCAAGTAAATTTGTTTGCCACCGCTGTCCTCTGGTTAAGTTCTTGAACCAAAGCGCTTGATGAGACAACCTCGAAGAAATAATCCGAGAGGCTGTTGGTGACCCGCCTGAACTCATAATTCCGAAGAAACCTCATGAAAATATGTCCAAATGCAGCATTACGATCCATGCTTCGGCGTCCGCGGGAACCGGACGCGCTCAGCAACCCTGGTCCAGTGGTCAGAGCAACTAGTATGCGGGCTGGACTACTCAATCGGGGACGGACACTCTTGGCACTGGGTGTTGGAATGTGCAAACGCTTCTGGACCCCGGTGCTCAATCTGGTGGCTCACAGCCTTCGTCCGTACAATTTGGATGTTTGCTGCCTGTCCGAGGTCTGAATTCTCGACTGTGGCGATCAAGAAATAAAGATGTCCGGAGTCAACTCACACTCCACCCTGTACCACAACAACCCACGCGACTCTTCTGGTAGACACGGTGTGGCGATTGTCCTTTCACAACAAGCGAACCGTGCTGTACTGCCCTGGAAACTGGTCAATGGCCTATGTGCGACTAAAGGGTCACCATGAACATCACTGTTGTCTCCGTGTACGAACCAACATCAGATGATGAACAGCTCTTTACTCACAGCTCCGAGAGTTCGTTGATAGACTTACTCGCAGTGATCTGCTGGCTGTTGCTGGGGACTGAAAAAGCCGAAATGAGCCTAGCAACTCTTCCAACTGTCACCTTATTGGCCGCTTTGGGCTTGGTTTGGGATGCGATAGCGTTGAGACTGCTGAACTTTGCTGATCAGAACCGATTGGTTGTTACTAACACGTGTTTCCAACATCGCCACAAACATCTGCTGCCCTGGTGATACGGCCAGCCAGATCATTTACATTCTAGTCAGTCCAAGGTTCCGCAGCTGGGTTCAGGATAGCAAATCAATGCTGAGTGCCAAAACTGGTAAGGCCCATACGACGGAACAAGTTCTCCTGTTTTACGACCCCAGCCAACAGAAAAGACAGTAGCCAGTGGTCATCATTAAAGTCATCGGTCTGTGGGGTAGCTGAGAAAATTCTCGGATAGACCTAGAGAGGCTGCAGTGGCTAGATCAGCGGAAAAACCCTACAGTTATCTGCTCAAATTTCTCGGGCAAGGTCCTGTAGTGATTATTTATTACGCCAATTCTGAAAAATCACGGCAAAATCGGCTAAAGATGACCGGGAGACATACTGGACTGAGTCATCGACCGCCATGGAACAGGGATCAAAAGTTGGTGACACTCAAAAACCACGAAATTATCCGTCAAGTTAGTGTTAAGTCCTAAACACTGAGCGTCCCTGTTGGCAATGCGAGCGGCGTGAGCACTTCGAGTACCTTTTAAACATTGATGGGCGGCCTATAGCATCCTCGCTCACCCCTGCAGCCTCTGCAACCTATGGCGGCTTATGCGACCACCCCTCTGAAGAAGAAATCGCTGATGCAACGTGGAAGCTGCACAACAACAACAACATCAAGGGGCCTGAAAAGGACAATATTCCCACCGAAATATGCAGGTCTGGTGTCAACGCACTAGTGCCCTGACTCCATGCGGTGATTGAGCAAGCGTGGGGAGTTGAGGTCATTCCTGGTGACTCGGACCCCGGCATTTTTGTGTCCGTCCTCAAAATTTGAGACAGGAAAAAGTGTACGGACTGCCGCGGCATAAGCCTTATCGCCGTTGCTGTGAGGATCTTCGAGGTCGTCCTTCTTAGGCGGCTCCAGGGTGTGCGTGACTCTCTAGAACGATGCCCAACCAAGCCGGATTCAGGTCTGGGCGAGGATCGGATATTCATACTGCAGCACATTCTTTAATTCCACAATAGCTACCAACAACCGACGACCGTTAGTTTTGTTGACTTAGTCGTTGCGTGCAATTCCACCCAACGTGAATTCCGTGACGGATAGTACAACTGGACGTTATACCGGCAAGCATAATCGTCAAGATCAAGGCCTACTATGGTTCCACCGCTCTGATAGTTCTGGTACATAATAATCTGTCCCAGCTGTTCGATATTCTATCTGGCCCTTTACAAGGTCGTATCCTGTTGCTCATTCTAATCAACTACATCATTGACCGAATTCTCGAGAGCGTCCTACACAGTTTTGACGGTGTTGAGTTTGCACCCGGACGCCGGCTGGCTGACCTCGACTATGCCGACGATATCGCCTTGCTGGCCTCAGGCTTTGGTGACCTACAACCTGTGATGCAGCGGGTGAGTGAAGTCGCCAAATCTGTCGACCTATCTACAGGCGCTGGGATGACCAAATTGCTTTCAAGCTGCATCTCTGAAGTCTGTCAAGGTATGGAAGTGGCCCTTGGACTCTCCGTATTCGGTTTCCGTGGCTGGAGAAGAGAATGGGTAAGGCTGTCAAAATACACGGATCGTCACGCGTAGGGAGGTACAATCTGCCACATCATCAAGGCCAGCTAGATCAGGCGTGGTCACAGCTGGACCAAGTACATGTACAACCCTGCGCCAATCCAACAGGTGGACTTCATGTCAAATGCACGGAGTATTACGTCTAAACGACTCGGCCAACATGCGCAACGATTTTCCATTCGCTTGGAAGGCGGTGTGAAGACAAGTGCATAGGATGCATGAGGACAATAACCGGCGGCAGTGAGCTTTAACTTCAACTGAACTGCATATTATTCTTTGATGATAAAGATGGCTCGTGTGAGTTTGGATCTTCAGTAGGGTCTATCTTCAGCTGGCCTATCGCATGAAATGTTAAACGAAATTCTGAAATCTTTTCGATTGGAAGGGATTACTTTTCTGGGGTCATAATATTCATTGCCGTGCAACATAATGCTAAGATATCTAAATTAGGCTAGGATGCCCTCTTTCAAATGGGCTTCTTTCCGGTTGCCTGCATACACCACACCGTAAAAAATGACCACTTATATAATAGGAATCCTTCCCACTTATTTTCGATGTCTTCATTAGTTAACATATCTCTTATAGAAGCCTCACACAGTGATCTGGTAGCAAATTACGTCTTCTTTAAATTTCATATTAGAAGAAAGGGTATCTTTAAGTTTTGGAAAAGCTGTCAGTTGTAAGACTTTTTAGAACCGCGAAATGTCCATTTATATAGCATAGAGTCCGCATATTTATGAATGAAGTGCATAGAGCATACAACGTGGTCCATATTCATAAAAACATATTATGAGGCCTATGCGACCGTGGAGGAATATATGATTTTCGATACATGAAAAGCATAAAGCACGTAATTTGGAGACCCCAAGCGCAAGGGCGACTGCAGATCGGATCCCAAATTACCCAGGAATTAAGTTCTTTAAAAACGGATTTATCTTCTCCTCGAGTATAGCATTTGGAGGAGTAATTTTCTATCAAATGAGTGCAAGAAATAGCATGTTCGTGTGTTTTCTACAAAATATATTTGAATTTAAAGGGGCTATGAAACTCAAAGTCAAATTCATAATGCATAAGTAGTAATTTTCACCGTGTGGTTATTGCGGGCCGTTGAAAATAGGCTCACTCAAAAGCCAAAATGCTGGCATGATTGAAATACCTTGGGATTACGCTGCACAATAAATCGCCTTTCGGAATTTCGATTAACCTTCCATGAGGTAGGCCAGCTACTGTAATCGGAGTCAAAAATATCTTCCCCTTCTTTGCCTTTTACTACTGTTCTGTATTAACTATAATCACAATTTTAGTCGAGCACCAGTCATTTCAGTCTTCCATGTCATCATCAGTTACAGTTCTCGCTTTTCCTGTTTTTTTTTTCAACGACGGCAGCTTTAATAAATAGGCCCTCGTGCCACAGGAGCCCTGAGGGTGGCGAAGACACGGTAAGAGTAGTGAGGATCAAAAAACATTACTCAGCGGTTTTGTAGATTTCAATTTGGTTTCATAGGGTTATTCGTGCAATAACGGGTGGTTCTGTAGGTCAATTCGCTAATTTGCCGCGCACGAGTGTCTAAAAATTAGTCCAATTACCAGGTGCCCACCTGAAATCGGGATATGGCTGACTGGTAAACTCAAAATGAGCCCGAGACTTTCGTTCTAATTGGTAACACTTTTCGAGTATCTACACTGTTGAGATGGCCGCGCCGACCCGGGTCCTCAGTACTCTCCGTGAGATCATGGAGGTCGCTATAGGTGTAGGCGCCGATCAAGGCACAAATAACCGCGAGTAAATTTCATACCAACATGGAGATGGGTCATGCTAGTAATACTCAATGGGGTTGAAAGCGTCCCTTAAATTTCAGACAGGAGTACCTGTTTCTTGTAGACTAGACACCGGGCGAAGGCCCGACTTGCAGCTCCCATGCTGGAAACGGAGTTGCCCTCCCCATTTTCATCTGACAGCTGACGAAGGGGGTGTAGAGCCGCCTCGGCGAGGGCGTCCAATTCAAGGGCTACTTCAGTCGGAAGGGGTGTTGATGAGAGGCATCTTGAGAAAGCGCGCCCGGAGAGACTTGACGCGGAGGGGGATGTGTAGAGACCACGAGCCGAATCACCGGTGGAGAAGAAATCCGCGCTATCACTGGCAGGAAGAAATACTGGGATTCAGCGTAAAAAAACGTTTTTTCTACTTTTTTGGTGAGGATCATCACCCCTAGGTCGATTACCAGATGAAAGCACATTATATCATATGGAGGGACTTCTATAACGCTAAACTTGTCTTGATGCGTTCTTAGTGGGTTGCGTTTGTAAAACAAAGATAAGCGGGCCAGAAACTGCGTTTGACTCAGTGTCGTTGGCCGCTAAGTCAACACTTAAACGCAACGTATGAATATAGCCGACAAAAAGTCCCCTTCAAAGTCGGTAGTTTTACTGCACTAAGAACGCCTGTTAGGCTCTTCAAGGTTGACGTCTACAAATAGAAGAATTCGTGCGTCTCAGTTGAATATAACTGAAAGATGTAGCACCTAGAATAGTAGGCGTACATCAGTTACCACAATAATCAGGGTCCACTCCTGTTTTAAGGGAGATGGCGAACGGTACCAGTAAGTGTGCACTTGTACTTGATACGGCTGCAAACATGCCTGATCTAGCCGGCCTCGATGATGTCCCGAACTGTACCTCTCCACTCGTGACGATCCGCGGCAGCAGATCTGGACAGCTCAACCCATTCCCTTCGCCAACGACGTAGACCGAATACCGAAGGTCCAAGAAGCACATCCATGTCTTGACGAACTGTGTCGAGCCAGGTTTTGACCTGCCCCCTCTTCAAAGCCTCCAATGGGGCAACGGTGTCGGATCGACGGCAGTAACACTGAGCTCCTGAGGTGGACGACGAAGAAGATGCCCGAACCACCTCAGTCGTCTTTCTTGGGTGGCCTGAGTTATCCTTGCGATGTTGTCGCAGCGAGCGCGGACTGTCTTATTTGAGAAGAAGTCGGTGAACATCACCCGAAGGATGGTCCTCAAGCAGTGGTGGTCAAATACCTCCAGTTTTCGCTCGTCCTCCACACGCAAAGCCCAGCATTCACAACCGTAGAGAAGGACAGACCGGACAGATTACTCTGTCCATTAGGCAGCAGCCTCACCCCGAGGTATTTAAAACTGTCTACTTCAAGTTGACAGCCATCAATCTCAAGAGGTGCAGCTTGAAAACACTTATGTCTTCCCAGCGTTTATGGACAAACCGAACGATTTGGCGACCTCGTTCACCCGTGACACCATAGATTGCAGATCACCAAAACTTGAAGCAAGTAAGGCAATGTCATCGGCATAGTCGAGGTCGGTCAGTCGATGTCCGGGTGCAAACTCAACGTCGTCACTCTCGCGTAGAGCCCTCAAGAGGATCCAGTCAATAGCATAGTTGAACAGAACGCATGACAGGATACAACCTTGTCGAACGCCAGACCGAATACCGAGCGGTTGGGATTGTTTTGGACCAGGACTCTGGCAGGAGTGCAGCGATAATAGGCCGTGATCATGGCGATGATTTCTGCCAGTACATCATCTAGCGTCATTATCCGCCACAGGAACTCACGGAGTTGAACGCGGAGGCAAAGTCAATGAAGCAGACGGAAATTTGGTGACGGTCAGAGCCCCCAACGTACGGCCGACCCTGGGTCTGAGCGAGCGTCTCTCTGCAAGGACGTTGCGGGCGCGAATGATTGTCATTCGTGAGCCAGTCACTGCCCGATTGGTAGGTTGATTGAGTGTCTACAGTGCTGATGGGGACCTGCGATTGGCTGTCTTCGACGATGAATATGCACGCGTTGAACCAGCTTGTAAACCTAGCGTGGCGTATGAGCCAGGAATGTAAGGTTCATACGCGACTGGCACGCTACAAATGCCTGAGTAGTACTGGCATAACTGTCTTATGCCCCTGTCAAAAAATACTCGGGACGAGATTCAGCACTGGCTGACCTCGGCACTTGCCAAACTACGCGCAGTACAACGCGGCGCCTTTACCAAACCAGAGTTCATATTATCAAACAGTAAGGAGCTGTTCCAGCCGGCCACAGCACAAGAAACTAGCTGTAAACCTTCGAAGGCACAGCATCAAGGACCCGTTTGTTCCCAATTCAAATTCAGAAATCGAACAGCTCCGACGCCAGTCCGCTAGGGGTTTGAAGCCTGCACCCCGGAACACCCCACACGAGAGTGACGACATTGAGTTTGCACCCGGACATCGACTGACTGATCTCGACTATGCCGATGCTATTGCCTTACTTGCTTCAACTGTTGGTGATCTGGTGATCTGGTGTCACGGGTGAACGAGGTCGCTAAATCGGTCGATTTATCCATAAACGCTGCGAAGACCAAGGTGTTTTCAAGCTGCATCCCTGACCAGGAGAAGGCACCCCTCGGGATTGTTGACTGTCAACTTGAAGAAGTAGACAGTTTTAAGTACCTTGGGACGAGGCTGCTGCCTACTGGACAGAGTAAGGACGAAATTGTCTCTCGAATCGATGCTGCCCGCTGGGTTTTCTCAAGCCTTCGGAAATGCCTATGGATCCGACGCGACCTCTCCATCGCCACTAAGATTCGCGTGTACCGTGCATCTGTCCGGTCTGTCCTCCTAGGTTGTGAATGCTGGGCTTTGCGTGTGGGGGACGAGCGAAAACTGGAGGTATTTGACCACCACTGCTTGAGGACCATCCTTCGAGTGAAGTTCATCGACTTTTTCTCAAATAAGACAGTCCGCGCTCGCTGCGACAACATCGCAAGGATAACTCAGGCCACCCAAGAAAGACGACTGAGGTGGTTCGGGCATGTTCTTCGTCGTCCACCTCAGGAGCTCAGTGTTACTGCCCTCGATCCGGCACCGTTGCCCCATTGGAGGCTTTGAAGAGGGGGCAGGTCAAAACCTGGCTCGACACAGTTCGTCAAGACATGGATGTGCTTCTTGGACCTTCGGTATTCGGTCTACGTCGTTGGCGAAGGGAATGGGTTGAGCTGTCCAGATCTGCTGCCGCGGCTGGTCACGCGTGGAGAGGTTCAGTTCGGGACATCATTGAGGGCGACTAGATCAGGCATGATCGCGGACGTATCAAGTACAAGTACAATTCAAATTTGGCCATACTGTAGACGCCCAGTCAGTGCGAATGAGGAAGAGAGGGAACGCGGTGATTGATTGGTAGTGTTACCAAACTTCTAAATGTGTCACAATTCGCTGTAAATTCCGATATCCCGTGGGTCCTACACGTAGGTTATCGTCTACTGTTTGTAATTTAGTGGCTGGCCGGATGGCAGAGAAAGACGATTGTAATCCATTAAGAAAGTAAAATTAACGTAGGTGACACACCTGCTGCCGTTACTCCTAACTTCAAAAAACTCGTCCTCCTCCTCACCCTCGTCCCCAAGGTAAGCCTCGGAAGGGGTCTAAAATAGGAAAATCGCGACATCAGCGACACAGCTGGACCAGATGTTTCCCATTGCGAGGAGGACAATGCCTCATTTATTACTCTGTCGAGAAAAGAACACACGAAAGTCAAAAAACACTAACGAACCGGTGATGGACGTCTGAAGCCATAACGGGACTGTGAATCCGATCTGAGGGCCGCAATTTCATTTCGTATTGACTCTATCTGGTGCTCCAGAATGTCATGACGGTCACGCAGCAGTCGTTGAACGAGTACACCTACAGTTATGCCGAGTGCAAATCCCGCAGTGAAGACAGAGGCTGCATAGACAACAATGGTTCGAGTCAGTCTAACACATGCACGCTCTGTACTATCCCGCACGATGTCGGAAAGAACGTCGATGGTGGTCGAGATTCGACCCGTCAGAGCGCTTTCCACGCTCAGCGCACTGTCCATGCTGCGGGGACATAAAAGCACGCAAATGCTCAAGAAATGAACGAAGTAAGAAGCGCAAAAGGCCTAAAGAAAGCATATAAAGGAAAATAGCGCTGACAAACAGCGGTTGCGCAACGCTAAGAGCGTTGAAAATTATTCACCGACAAGGGCAGAGCTGCTGAGCTCTCAGTTCCAAAAACTAAGCGGAAATGTTCACTTCTGTCGGGAAATCATGCAAGATCAATTTACGTCATTCATGCGATTAGGTGCATTATTAAGAGAGAGCTTTTAAGCATCCCCTCGACGCCTTTCGCCACGATTAAGTTAACTATTTATTCTGCGTTAAGAAGCAATGCGACACTAACAGCATAGATAACCAGGTCATACCTAAAAGAGTCGGAAAATGTGAACTGACTACAAAATACGCGAAATAGCAGATAATGGATAGCAAAGCAGAGTTAGTAAAAGTAAAAATGGAAGACTGAAGACAGATATTACAGGAATGAAACCAACTAAAACGGAGTGCCAGTATTGTCGATATGGTGGCCGGTGCACTTTCCTTAAGTTCCCGTAGACGTTGACGGATGCATATGACAGTAGTCTTAGGAGACTATAACTAGCTGGCCAAAGAGTTATCTATCAGCACGAATGGATATTTGTACCCTGGGACGGAACAAACATAGGACCTATTTTTCACGACCTTGGAGCTAAATTCTTGCGCGATATGTTGCGACGCTCATATTGGGTACTCGATTAGAAAGACAGCATTAACATAGGAAGGGCGCAATCGACAAATAATCGTTGATTCTACAATTTTCGAACGAGCGCTGGAGGCCGGATCATTAAAGAAAACTTTCCAGTCATACCAGTGTCTAGATGGCTGAGAATGGGTTAGAATTTCAGCTACCTGTTGCTAGTTTAAAGGAGTAAGCGGACACCCCAGCCGGATTTTACTTGGAGATGTAGGCCTAAATGACCTCCATGCGAGACTCCAAGCTGATTAATATTCGTGCGCAAGTTCTAAAAAAGTTGCTTTCCTTTGTCTACTGTTAGGGATTCTGTGGCTAGATTGCTAATAAGTTAATAAAACCCATCAGGGGATAATTTAAGTTTCGTCAGAGAGCCCGTAGCCAGTTAATGGCAGGACTACACATAATGAGGGCTAGAGATGTCGAACACCCGAATGAAACAAAAAAACGAGAGAACCGACTATGTTATAGAGCCCGTGCACGCCTGGCACAGGCTTTTGGTTTTCGGCTACGTTCCTATTCAATAAAAAGAGATTTATCAGGCGGGGGAAATTATGGGCAACGTCCTCATACCTGATGAGCGCTGCATCTAGCTTGTACTTGGTCCAGCTGTGACCATACTTGCCCTAGCTCGCCTTGATGTCGCGGGGTGGACCGCTTCACGCGTGACGATCTGCAGCAGCGTATTTGGACAGCCAAAGCCATTCCCTCCTCCAGCGCCGGAAACCGAGTGCCGGAAGTCCGCGCACCACTTCCATACCTTGACAGACTGTATCGAACCAGGTTTTGAGCTAGCCCCCACTTCGACACATCTAGGTGGGCAGCGGCACAGGATTGAGGGCGGCCACACTGGGCTCCTGAGGCGGACGACGAGGAACGTGCCCAAGCCATCTCAGTCGTAGTTCTTAGATGACCTGAGATATCCTCACGATGTTATTGCAGCGAGCGCGGACTGTCTTGCCTGGGATTAAGCCCGTATATATCACTTGAGGGAGGATGCCTAGGCAGCGGTGGCCAAAAACACAGCCGTCGCCCACCTTCCACGTGTACAGCCCAGCATGCAAAACCGTATAAGACCGACCTAACGGATGCGCGGTACATAAGAATCTAACAAGGCGATGGAGATTTTGCGTCAGGACCGTAGATACTTTCTATGGATTATGAAAGGCTGCCAGTAGTATCGATTCGCAAGAAAATGTCGTGCTTATTCCATACATTCGGAGGTGGTTTCGCCCCGAGGTATTTAAAATTATCTGCTTCATGTTGACAGTCGTCAATCACGATGCGTGTCTTCTTTTGCTCAGGGAGGCAGCTTGAGAACATTTTAGTTTTCCCAGCGCCTGTGGATAAACCGACAGATTTGGAGACTTCACTCACCCGCGGCACAACAGGTTGTGCCAGGGAGCAAGGCGATACCGTCGGCATAGTCGAGGTTAACCAGCCGGCGTCCGCGTGCAAACTCAACACCGTCAAAACTGTGTAGGACGCTCCCGAGAATTCGGGTAATGGTGTAGTTGATTATAATGAGCAACAGGATACGAGCTTGTAAAGGGCCAGATAGAATATCGAACAGCTGTGACAGATTAGTATGGACCAGAACTCGCGCAGCGGCGGAACTATAGTAGGCCTTGATCATGGCGACCATGCTTGCCGGCATAACGTCCAGTTTTACTATCCGTCACAGTAATTCACGTTGGATGGAATTGTGCGCAGCGACTAAGCCAACAAAACTGAAGGTCGTCGGTTGTTGGTAGCTGTGGTGGAATTTACGACTGTGTCGCAGGATATCTAGTCCGCGCATCCACGCCCAGGCCTGAATCCGGCTTGGTTGGGCATCGTTCTAGAGAGTCACGCACACGCTGGAGCCGCCTAAGAAGGACGACATCGGAGATTTTCACGGCAACGTCGAGAAGGCTTGTGCGGCGGCGGTTCGTGCACTTTTTCCTATCTTCCTTTTTGAGGACGGACACGAAGACACCGTGATCCGAGTCACCAGGAATGACCTCATCTTCCCACGCTTGCTCAATCACTGCATAGAGCCAGGGCACCAGTGCGTTGACACAAGACCTGCATATTTCGGTGGGAATATTGTCCTTTCCTGGCCCCTTGGTGTTGTTGTTGTTGTTGTTGTTGTTGTGCAGCTTTCACGTTGCATCAGCGATTTCGTTCTCGGATTGGGGATTACGATACTGGAGAAAGATAAAACTCGGGTGCAGAGGACAGCGACAGCATGATGATTTGATCATTGAAGTTGTGAAATTGTTTGATGTGCTTATTCCAGCGCCAGACATTGGCCCAATCGTCAGCAATAAAGCTACTATTCACATTGCGAACAGTTGCTGGGTGCAGAGGGCCTACCACTAACCTGGCGGATAGTTTGGTATTTTTCCAGTGTCGCCAACGTTTGCGGCTGGCTTCATGGAGGTCGTTATTTCAGCCCAATATTTCCTTCGGTCATTCCTGGCCGACTTTGCTGCCTTTTTCACATCGTCGTCGGTTCCGTTGATCTCATCACCGAAGAATTTTCACAATTTCTCTGTAGCGTCCCTTGAACTGTGCAGTTGTTCGAATGAAATGACACTTTTTTGAACGCGGATCCAAGGTGGAGATGGTGACCGCGTGTCGGCGAAAATAACCTGTGTTCTGTCCTCACTTTCCCGTCGACCCCTTTGCCATCGTTATCGCTGCTACCGTTCCGTATTTCCCGCTTCACTTCGGCACTTTCCATGGCCCTACCCCGCAGATGCCGACAGCGTTGCATTCCCCACCGGTTGTCTAGCTGATATGTTGGAACCACCTCCTCATCCAGACGGATCATCCCTCCTGCTGTAAAGCTCATCCCCTCAGTATCGTTTCACATTTTCCTATGCGTTAATTCCACTGTTCTTAGTGTATATATTCCGTACCAATTTACTTTTCCTGCTCCCGGCTTGAATGAGATCGATAACCCGTCTAACAACTCTCTTCCGATCAGTATTTGCCAAGAGTTATGTCTAGTACTCCACGTTACCTCGTGTGTGCTACCCCTAACGCCTTCGGCCGCTACAGCTCCACAGACGTAAAATGAGACTGGATTTCCGCGCTCAGAGCTTCGACGGTGCTGGGTTGTTGAACTTTGCGACACCAAGGCGTCTTGTACGTGACAAGTTGGGTGCAGATGAGAGCTGCACTTCCACGCGTACACGTACGAGAACATAGTACAACCCATGGGCGTTGCCGGTTTCAACGTTACGCATTAATTTGCTATCCTAAACTTGGACCGAGTAGAATGTAGTAGATTTGATACCAGACCGGCTGATGTTTGCGTCGATGCTGGAAACAGGTGTTTGTGACAATTAGTCGGTTCTGATCAGCAAAGTTTACCATTCGCCCACCATTGTCACATCGCAAGTCAAATCTTAAGTTGTCAATAAGGCGACTGTTTGAGGGGTCGCCGGTCTCAATTCGGTTATTCTAGTACCCGGCAACAATCGTCACATCACGGCAAGGAAGTCTTTAAAGTCATTTCTGCGGCTGCGCGTAGAAGGTATCTTTATAGTGCTGATCGGCACCTTATGCTGGTGCGTACACGGGGGCAACAGAAATGTCCGTAGAGTAATTCTTCAGTCGTACGTAAGCCATCCGGCTATTGACTGATTACCATACAGGTAGTGCAGGGTTGTCTTGTTGCGAAAGGGCGACCGCCACATAGCGGCAAGCCGACGAGTCGCGTTGGACGCTACGGTATGGGGTGAAGTGAGAGTTTACCCTCGGGATCTTGATTTCCCGAGCGCCCGAGTCTCGAATTCGTACTGCAGACAGGCAGCAGACATCCACGTTGTGCTGATGACGACTGCGTGGCACCAGACTTTGAGTACTAACGTCCAGGGACGTTCTTACATTCCAGAATTCAATGCGAAGAGCCTTCCAGATTGAGTACCACGGCTCGCATACTATTCGTCCGCACCACTGGACCCGAGTCGCGGGGCGCGTAAATTCCTGCAGGCGTCGTATCATGAAGTGTAGTACTTAATTCGGACGTTTCGTGAAGTTTCCTTGGGGTTTTGAGTTCAGGCGTGTCCGTAACAGTCGCACAGATTGTTTGTTCGAAGCCCTCTCCTTGAGTGGTTTGGCTCGATACCCTAACCGTGAGACATTACTGTTAAGCAAACATATTTTATGGCAATTCCCAATCGTCGTATGGCAGTGCCATTATCAGGCTTTGCGTTATTAATAAGGCGGTCGAGGTATCAGACCTCAGCCCTCCGCGCCCTGGTTGCATTACCGCTGTTGACCTGGGACTGTTTATTTGTCAGACCTGAGTCTGCCTATTTTGCAGTTAAACTTTGCTGGAGGCCATTCCACTAATAGCCCTTGTGAACGCGCCGGGTAGCTAGGAATTAGGCTAACAGCTAACTCGTATTCCCGCGTCCAAAGCAAGTATACGCACATATATTAGGCTGTGCGCATTTTAACGGACCACGACATACAGAATGGATAGGCAAGATAATAGTCATTAGTACCGAGACGTCTGTTCCCTTCGTGGTCATCGAATACTAATCTTCGGGCGTTAATTCGAAAAAACACTTCGAGTTAAGGTGCATAGTGGGGTAATTTGTATTAGCTGCTATACCATTAAGTATGCGTCGATGCGTCTTCCCTTGGTCACGGAAAAGTGATTTCTTGGGAAGACTGTGATGGAATTTGGGTCATTATGACTAAATTTACTTCTGGAAACAGTTTGACTAAAGGCCGAAGTGCAAGTATTTAATCTTGATATTACGTGCTAATTCATTAACACAAAGCTAGACTTGTTCAAGTGCCAGCGAGAACAAAATTAAATCTTGGATTCATAGCCTGCGGAATACTTTAATACATTATTGCCAGGACATGAACGATTGAAAATCCAGCCTAACCACTTGGGTGCTCAAATGGGATCCAAAAAGTGAGTGCGACGACTGATAAGCAGGGCTGATAACGGCGCAGCTAAAACAGGGTAACAGATGCGCGAACAGACTATGGTCAGGGCTGAGACGGTAAAAAATGAAACTAAGAACAAGCGACAACAACCGATCGAAAACTTCGTTTTTCCGTAACACGAGCGAAATACCCATCTGTTGGGGATGGTAGATAATATGTGACAACTTCAAACTTTAGTTCAATGTATGGGTGATAAATATCGATGGGGCATGCTTATACTATATGCGACCGTCTCTCGCAATACATGATATAAAAACTTTTATGAACTACCAAGAACGTTAAGACTGAAACAACTCCTTCAGACAGCCAGTTCGACTGGCCGGCAAGGCTCCATGAGAAACTCGTCTGTCAGCCTCGTGCACTTACACCCTGTTCTAGTAGTTCTTGGCGATGCTCCACAATTTGCGTCACCCATACCACCTATTACCTCATGGTTGGTTGCACCGTGACGACTATGCCGTAGCGTTTGAATATACGCCTTCACATGAATTCAGCTGGACACATGTGTCGAAGGAAGAAGACAACCAACTTGTCGGTTCTCAAGTTTTATTAAATGTCTATGATCTGGAAGGAATAGGTAGGCCACGCCGGTGAGCAGTATTCCTGACGGCTCCAAAAAAACTTAGTAAACACTGGTCTATTCGGTAGGGTTTTGGAAAAAAATACGAGCAAGTGCATGGGCTTCGCATCTTTTAACAGCAGGTTCCTACACTGTTTCGATGATGCCATATTGGCAGAGGATAAGATTAATAGGTTACGTAAGTGCACTTCTAAATTCCTCCCGATTACTTACGACAATTCAGAATTTTCGTAAATTCGATGCAAGACCGCGATGTTTGCTCTGCGTAAACACTGGGATCACTTCCCCTGGACAGAAACATGACCTAGCGTAAAGTCCAAAACTTTAACGCAGTCTGTCAAATGGAGGCGGTTACTTGAAACATCTGGCAAACTACTAATATCAGTGTGAATGCTTAGTAGCCTCACAGCAAGCCCTAAGAGAACACGTATTAGAAGTACATAAACGGGCCTGTGACCAAATTGAAAGGATGTCTGGTGCGCATGTTCTAGGTCCTGTTTACTACAAAACATATAAGACACTAGTCAACGGTGTTCATGTAATTTTTATTCCCTAGAGTTCTCTTTGAGTAGCCGACCGGGCGGCAGTTCGCAGCCAGACAGGAGGGTAGCTAGGCTGTACCTGCTCATCGGCTCCACTGCCATGTAGACGGCGATTCTTCTTAGGACTTTTCTGAAACTTCAAAATAGCTCCTGTCTACCCGGCACTAGCAGTTCAGATGTGCGAGTATGTGTGCGGCCAGTGATCTAATTGGTTGACTGGGCACGGTATGCGCGGATAACTGCTCGACGGACGGTGCCTGTAAGGACTACTGAAAGGGGTCAACCAATGACAAAACCAAAAACAAACTAACTGTGGGGATTAGCCCTGGACGACTGACATGTTATCAGGGAAAGTAAGACATTAAATAGCTGTCGGAAAGTGTTCATGATATTTCCTTAAGGACACTCTTATGTTAAGAGTCCGACCATTAAGGAGGCGGGAAATCTCAATGGAAAGTGCAATAGGCGAGTCTCAGAAAAGTCTATCTGATTAGACAACGGTGCGTATAAACCGAGTTAACGGGGCTGTATTGCACTATTGTAATTCTCAGTTTTACTCGCCAAGATCATTACTTCACACAGCTAAACGGTGTACGTCTCGCCAAACATATATATGTCCAGTTAGCGCATACCTTTTAGTTAAGCTGGCCAGCATTAATGAAAATGGGGCATTAACTTAAAATCGGAGTCGCGGGTCGCGCGTACCGCAACACGTAAAGGACACAACCCAAACACCAAACAAAGGGAATACGGAGGGCGCAGTAAAACAAAGGAGATTACAAAAGGAGGAAATCCAACAAACCAAAAAAACATGACAAAGTAAATCGTCGCGAGAGGAAAACTCAGGAGCAAGTATCAAAGGCAGGAGTGAGAAAAAGGGAGAAAATGCAGTTTCGGGAGGCAGGCGAACAGAAATGCGAAATAAAAGTGAAGCAAAGTGGGAATAGAAGGATTAACAAACTTCTCCGAACTGGGAATCAGCATAGCAGGCCGTCTGTGTGTGATGGTAAGCTTAACTTGCTTAGCATTGTGACAGGTGGCACTACTGACTTCTGTGACTTTGGAGTCAACATAGCAGGCCATCTGTGTGCGCAGGTGAGCCAAACGTGCTGAGCACCGCGACAGGTGGCACTACTGACTTCTGTGACTAATGAATCAGCACAGAGGGCCTTCGGTGTGTTTAGGTGAGCTCAGCGTGCTCAACATCGCGACAGGTGGCCCTACTGACTTCCGTACTATTCACACCCCTGCCTATTAGTCTGGTATGTGGTGGTATGTGGTTACGCAGAGATCGCCGCCCGCAGAGCCGGCGTCGGAGAGTTGGCAACCCCCAGAACCGGTTTCGTAGAGCGCACGGCCTGCGAATCATCATAAAAAAAATCATGATCGCAGCCACCCCTCATGGAGAACAGGGAATTTTTCATCCCCTTTACAGTTTGATCACCCCGAAACAGCTGACGGCGCATGTTGACTAGGTCCTTAATTTTGTAATTAAGACCACAGCAACCTACGACTGTTTTAAGATGATCTTATTTCTCATGTACATCTTCAGTCGTCATGCTGATGGGCGCATCTGCTGTATCAGCCGCTGCAGATTTTTCTCGTCTTGCGTCGCCAACCGCCGCAAATTGGCGTAGGTGGCGGCTATCTGTCGACTTCATACGTGGTTTTTGGCGCAGAATAGGCGCCTCCACGTGCAGTTCCTCACCATTCACTATGGTGGTGAAGCGGACTGTATATTCAAACTTCAGAGAACTAAACCGCCTGATGCAGGCACACCTGACCCGACTCGAAAAATGGTATTAGCTTTGGCTTTTGCCTTTTAATGTGACTAAGTGCAATGTCTTGCGAGTCGGCAGGGCCCGATCTCTGAGCCGGAGGGTATACTACCTAAATGACATACCATTGCTGGAGGTAGACGCCCAGAAAGAATTGGTTGTGTGGGTAACGTCTTCTCTAAAACCGTCGCTACACTGCTCCTAGGTAGCCAATTCCGCGATGTCAGGCCTTTATCTTGTCAAGAGAGCTTTATCTACCTTCGATGAGGACTGCTTCGTCGAAGTATTTCGGAAGTTTGTATGGCCACAATTAGAATTCTTTATTCAAGCGTGGAAACCCTTGACCTCTAAGGACCTCAGCATTCTTCAGAAAGCTCAAAGGCGAACAACGAGTCTTTTATGGACAGGGCTCACTACCATACGAAGCACGGCTATCCAATCTCGGTCTTTTCTATTGAGTTACAGACAACTAAGAGGTAAATTTATTCAAACATTCCGCATAATGTGCGGTCAGAACTGCTGTCTCTCACCTGCTGACTTCTTTGAATTGTCAACCACAACGAACCTCCGGGGTCATCCATTTAAGCTACCTGTGGTTGGCACCAGGCTGAACATGCGAAAATTCTTATTTTCAAGCAGCGTGGTCGAAGCTTGGGATGCTCTGCCTGCAGACGTCGTCATGTCCACCTCCGTCCAGGCTTTTAAGCGCAAGACGGACCAATGTACCACTAAACGTCATAATGTCACCTGACCGACATCGTCTAGCATTTCGTTCGAACGGTTTATTAATGTTGTCACATACTGCCTGTATTTCAGTTACGTTTGTTTTTTTATCATTGTATCATGTTTGTTGAATGTGAGCATTGGTATTCAATTCGTCTCCCTCAGAAACTGAGATGACACCAATTATCCATAGACAGACTGCTGTACAGCACATTTGGTAGCGTTAGTTTTTGACACTTGAAACAATTCGTCTATCTGTCTTGACTTCCAGGACTTGCATAAGTTCTCTCTCTATGATCCTTTCCATCACTTTGCAGAGAGTGCATGTCAAGCTTATATGCCTGTAATTTGTCATCGCTGCCCTGTTACCTCCCTTGTGTAACGGAGTAATATGCGCCAGCGTCCAATCGATAGGAAGTGTTCCTGTGGCATATGACGTTTGAGAGAGCATCGACAAAGACACAGAAAGCTCACTGGCAAGTTCCTTGAGACGTTTGGGTGGAATCTCGTCTAGTCCTGACGACTTCGATTCGTTCAATGCCTCTAATCCTCTTTAGACAATGCCTTCTGAGAAGAGTATATCATTGACGCTTGGGGTCGACAGTTCTTCTGTGGAGGGAGGAAGGAACATTGCCTCATTTGTGTAGACTGATTGAAAGAACTGTGAAAAATAGGCTGTTTGATCTCTCCTATCAGCAATCTCAACGCCATCAGTAATCCTTATGAAGGGGATTTGATGCTTTTTCCCTGTACTTCGTCGGAGGTAACTGTAGATTAATTTTGGGTTCTGCGTTGCTTTTTGTAGCAAGTTCTTCTCGAATTCGCGACGCGTCCTTATGATCAAGTTTCTCAGTTTTTTCCTCTGTATCTTGTAGGTGTTGAAATATTCAACTTGCCTATTGACGCAGTATTTTCTCTACTATTTGTGCTTCCTGTGGATTTCTTTCCTTAGGTTGCTATTTAGCCACACAGTGCGTTTGTTCAGTCTTACAGTAGTCAGTGGGCAGTGCTTGTTGACGAGCTGCAGAAGGAAATTCTTCAACAGCTCCCAGTCATCGTTGGCATTTCCCGTACACAATGAGCCCCAGTCGAGACCGGATAAGTCTGCCCTCATCTGATCGAAGTCGTCTTGTCAAACATTTCGTATTTTTTGGTCTGGAGTATGTGAAATGGCGAATTACGAATAATCCCACATAAGTACTACGTGATCACTTCGGCCAAGGGGCGGCATGGAGGTGATCTCGTCTATGCTGTCTAGTGTTTTCGGAAAAATCAGATCCAAGCAGTTTGTCCTTTGTCCTTCACGTGTTCTCGTTGGAAACATTACATGTTGTGCGAGGGGAGCTTTTAATATTTTGTTCAGCAGACGGTAGTCGAATGCCGATTTTAGACCTGACGCTTGGAGGGTATTCCAGTTTGTTCCAGTTTGTCTCGGTTACTGCTATAACATCTGGATACAACTCGGCAAGGCAAAGTTTAAGCTCGTCTAGTTTCAATATGAGGCTTTGGGCATTCGTGTACAAGCACCTTTGTTTTGCACCAGCCGAATTTTCCGTTGCATTTGTTACCGTTTTTAGCATTACTCCGTTATTTCGGACGCCATGTTCTATGGGCTCCTCTTTTACCTGATAGGTTCCATTTATATGCGTTCCTTCAATCAGCTACTGCACGTTATGCGCTTACTTGTGTTGCCGCCATGAGCAGGTGGTTTAACGAAGGTGTCTCTGTTAGCTGAGTAGCTGCCGTCGTTCTTAGTAATACAGGCTGGATCCACTGAAAAGGCATATATTTGCGAACTACCTTTCCCTTGTCGATAGCCCGATTGTGTTCACTGCACCCCCTCAGACTTGATTTGAACTCCAAGACGAGTTCTCGACGTTTCAGCCGTCCCGCTGGTAAATAGTCTGGTTGAAAAAGGCCTGTTTGTATGTGTTTCTGCGGTCAGTTTTTTAGAGAGGATCAGCTTGATTTGCTCTTTGTTCTCTAGCATAATTTTGAGACGGCGAGGTGGTTATGTTGCTACCCTGTCTTCACTCCTTTTTCCTATTTGGAATGCTTTCAGAACCTTTATTTTCATGTCTGCCTATAGTAACTCATTTAGTAGACCATGAAAAGAAGCAAGGTCCACCGAGACACGGTCTTCAGGTCTGACGACATTCGATTCCGACAAACCCTGAATAACCAGACATTGTTGGCGAGCATGGTCCTCCTTACTTTGTTTTTCCTGTGAATTCGCTGCATGTGGACGAGGGTGATTTACGAAGTCGTAGCTTGGACGCACACTTTTGCTGTCTGCCCACTGCCCCGAGAAACCCATCAGGTGTGGTTGTGACTTCAGGCTCCTGTCATGGGGTTTCCCTCTCCCCTCTACCCACGGGTTCATGTCTTCGCATTCAGATTCGTGCTCTGTAGTGCGCTCGGGGTGGTTGTCAGAACCAGAGGGCAACATTAGACTGGATGACCCAGATATATTGTCTCCAGGCAAAAGAGAAATCCCATCACTTACAGCAGGAGGCTTAGGTGAGATGGCTTCCGCGACAGGTAATTTTTTTGCGACATCGCTTAAGACATCGTGCGTGGGAATCGAGTCTCCCTTTATCGGTGGCTTTGTTTTCGTTGTCCTGCTGTTACCAGCGTCTGCGGTTTTGGCTACTTAGTTGCAACTCGTTTTTGAAGATAATCCTGAGGATACATTTTTTCGTGTGTTTCGCGTTTTGCTCTTCGTTTTTGGGACTCTAGCACTGGACACGTTCTGGTTGACTAGGGTCTGTTTCGCGAACGTCCTTAAATCAGAAAGCTTCTTTTTGAGTTGTTTTACTTTTATTTGCATATCTGCGCACCCAACACAAGGCTCGTCTTCGTTTGTCACACTTTTTGCGGTAATTACGCTTTTTGCACGCTTTGCTGGTCGTTGGCTGGAAGCGCAGGTAGAGCGAGCACAGGTTCTGGGTGCGAAGGACATCTCACCAGACTTATCTTCCGACGAGGTGCCGTCGCTGGCCGTACTATTACAGTTAGCTTGCGGAAACTCCATAAACTTCGACATGATATAGTAGGTATAATTTCGCTTTCGATGTTATACCAAATACGTCAGCTTGTACATGACGAATTAAGGTAAGTATTCAAAACTCAATAAGCGAAAAATACTAAAAATCCGATAAATTTTGTGGAATTTAATCAGAAGCGACTTAGCGTTTGCAAATCTCGTGGGACTTGAATAACTGCAGACCTTGAAGGCTTTTAAGCGATTGGTTTTCTAGGCTGTATAGCTGCGATTCGGTTGCGTAGTCAAATGCATAGTCAGTTGGACTATGCCAGTAAACAAATTGCACTTAATCCAGGTTCCTGGGGGATTTCGTTGCGTGGAAAAATATTCCAGAAATGCAAAAAGCAATCCTGTACCTAAGGATCCAGTATCAATGTCAGAGACGGTAACTGTGAAATGGTAACCAAGTCGAAATGGTCCCAGTTGGAGCGCAGAATAATTCCGTTGTGCTCAGTCGGGCCTCGAACCCCATGCTGCATGTGCCCTGTGGAGAATATAGCAGTCTTTTGTTTACTGGGCTTGTTTTGATTTTCCTATCATGTATGATCATTCCGATATTGTTTAGTGTCTGCTGTCTGCTACACCTGCATAACGATGTCCCTCGATTTGGAGTGCTGGATATCTTTACGAAGTTTCCCTTCCAGTCCTTCTTGCAAGACGTCTCTAACAACAGAAGGTGGTCAACTAATGTAATGATTATTATTATTATTTTTATTGAAGACCCGTAGGGGTCTTATCAAAGCAAGTAAAAATTGAAAACCAGTCTCGAGGCGATAGGAACCCAGATGCGGTCGGTTACATTCATCCGAATCCATCCGTGGATGGGGCAAGCGAGATAAGACCAGACTACTAGTATATGGCGAATACAGAAGGTTTCACCAAGAGCCTCGATGGAGCGCATTCTGTGAGGACATGATACATGAACTGAAAAATTGGAAAAATTAACATTTCTGAAGAGGGATCTTAGGAAGCGAGACTACTCACAAAGGAAGGAAATGTGGACAGATACGGAAATTTAATGGCGGCAGATGTACAGGCACATTTTGCAAGACGCCGGTGTCAGTTGTGAGCACGCCCAGTGCCGTTGGACGACGAAGACGACGACGACAACGACGAATGAGTCGTACGATTTTTAAAATACCCGTTGTGCCCACTTTATTGTCCTCAAGGGATATGTTCTGTGAACTGGATAGCCCGATAGTACGGTACTTATAAGACGTGGGTTGTGTGAACCGACGTCACTGCAGGCTACCGATTTAAATTACTGCCTTTTCCTTGACCGTGGGTAGCTTCGAAAAATATCCCTTTCCTCTCTCTTCCTATATATCCCTAAGGCCTGCCTTCCAGCAGACATTGCTTCAACTGCTACCCCCCAAGACACCAGTTGTAAATGCTCCCCTTAACAATTTTCCTGATTTTCATGTCGTACATTTTCCATCCACAACGATCCATTTTTTACATTCTCGCTTTCTTAACACGTTTGCTAGTAGACTGTACGACTGCAGTCGTAATCTTCCATGTAAATATATTCCATTTTGAAATTCGTTGATGACAAAACTGTGGCCGTGTTGACTGTAATCTCGTTTTATGGTGTCTGCAGCGTCCTGTAGCCAAACAGCTACAAATAGCGGGCTATGCTGCTGGAGAACAACCGGCAGCCACCAGGTTGCGTCATGGTCTACGCAGTGAAGATGGGTGGGTCAAAAAGGCCAATCTGGCGTAAGATCTCCCTTGATCCGAGTCCGGTAAATTTGGACACGGACAGGTGGACCAAGTATATCCCATATCCCTTATATTTCGTTTTAGATATTTTCGCAGAATAGCGTCAGATTCAAACGATGATGAAGACCTGCTGTGTTGTTCAAGGCGGCCAGCTGCTTGGCTAATACAACACCGAATACTGCAATGAGCGTAAGTGTCGCAAATAATTCGTAGGCCAAAAACCGGCGGGAATAAGCCACACATCTCCTCCTCCCCGTCGACCAGGTCGAGCCAGCCTACACCACGGCTGTCTACGGAAATACCGACAACTGTTTTGACGCCAACCGCCCAACCCGTATACTGCCAGCAGGTGCACTCTGGCATGCTTAACGTAAAAGTTCAGTTAACGTCTCTCGAGTAAGACCTCTCACAGTCTCGGTGATTTCCCGGTCAAGCAATCACTGGCCCTCAACAGCAATATGCAGCAAGTGCAAACAAAACTAGCGAAAGTTGTCAGTATACTGGAGACGGAAACAGCCGCTGTAAACGTCATACCTTCTTAACCACATTTACCACTGTGCACCGCCGAAGTCTGTGAGGGTTTGCTCCGTCGCCTAAGTATGGAGACCCAGTTTGAGAGAGATAGAGTGGAAGAAAGAGGAATACCTTATTTTGAAATCACCGTTCACATTTTCCAACGAAATGTGTTCCGTTCACTGTGGACAGAATACAAATCAAGAAATAACCAATGAGCTAAAGGTTTACACAAAAATGAACACCAATTTCGGGGCAGTTTACGTCTCAGTTTCTGTATTTCTGTCTCTTTACACACAATACGTGTCAGAAAGGGCAGTACAGAACGCAGATATGCCGATGTACGAAGAGGAATATTTCGAAAGTCAGGACGCACTGTGCGGGACAGCTTCGCAGCAATCAGTTCCGAATAAAGGAAATGGGCAACGCCATCTGAAATTGCGTTGGCAAATTGCTTGACAGTTTTGAAATACTGTCGTATTAAAAAGCGACTAAAAGGCACAACAAACACTAGCAACAGACGCGAGCACTCAGAGGGCTTTTTTAGAATTAGCATGTCTTTTCTGGGCAAAATAAAAAAATTACAGGATAACAGTAAAGAAATAGATGGGGGATGCAGGCATCTAAGAATCGCCATATTAGGAGTTGTAGTGTGTGCTAGAACCGCAGACAACTAATGTAATAACGAACTTTACGAATTTTAATGAAATAATTTTACTTTCTAGAGAGACTGAAAGATTTGATGTCAAAGTAACACCAAGGTAGCGGAAAGAGGATACCTCTTTGAGAAGAATGTCTGACGATTCAGGACTGGGAGGTGGTCGAAATGAAAACACACTGGATTGATTTATGATTATCCAGTAGGAGACCAACGACCGTTCTGAGGCATGGTCCAGGCCATCCTTCAGAAATTGGAGACATGTCTGACTTTAAGTAGGATGGAGTTGTCCAGAAATGCACATGCGTACGCACGGCAAACCTTATTCAGACCTCCTAGAGCAGAGTGAACCACAAAAGCAGCAGCATTTAGGGTGCTTCGCCTGGCCTTAAATGTAAATGGTAAAGGGTCAGAAGAACTGACAGAAAAGGACATAATAATATATAAGACAACTCTTTCAGCAAGCTTCAATAATGCGAATAGTAGGCAACTGGAGGAACAGATTTAGGACAAAGATAAGGAGAGTTCTAGGAGAAGGGGTATTTCTTACTCTGCGCCAAGCATCAGGAATCTTGGATTTCAAAAGGACGTGTTCATGATGTGTGTCAAAACAGGGGCTGTCTGAGAACAGCCAGATTTAAGGTGAGATGGTGAGACACCGTCCGGTTTAATAACCGTTGACCCACGGACCCCAAGTTGTTTCTCCACCATTACCACTGCCACATGTGGGAAGACACCTGGTAAAGACATTAGTCATTCAGGAAGTCTAAATCAGCATCTACATGTGTCAGCCTGTTGCGTTGGCTAGTTAGACATTTACACGGGGAGAAGAAAATTTTGTCATCAAATGTTGAAAATTTCATATTCGGACCTCGTAAGGTAGTTTAAACGTGATCCGACACTCAATCGCTGGGGGAAATCGGGGACGGTGTAAAATATGCAAATCTGAGGCATGTAAATGTTTTGCGGGGACATGTCGGGAACATTAATTCTCCTCTGGGGTTTGGTTAACAGCGCACACCTATAAGTGGGATAAAATTTCGGCAGATCTAATAACACAGAATAATCTAAAATTGTTAACAGAACTGTGTATTTGACAAGAAAAAGCTTGGGTGGTTGGTCAGAATTAAATCAGGAGGGACATTAACGCGAATATTAAAGGAAAAAAATCATTACAATTTATAAGTGTAGGGGTACGTAGGTTCGCAAAGCGAAAGTCAATATATAAACGAATAAGATGTTTGCAAGACAAAACAGTGCGTTTTGGGAAATAGGGTCGAAACATAGAACTGAAAAACATTCACAGGTAGGGGAGGAGTACATATATTTATGGCGCTTAACATCTCCCGAAGAAGACGAAGAAGAAGAGAGGGCGAATTCGCGGAACATATTGTATTCGAACTGACATTCCGGAAATTTCCTCGTTTTCATCATCAGAGTGGCGTACTTGTTGCTTCTGCCGGTCCTGAGTTGTTCAGTCCTGCCGCTTACCTCGTATTATAGCCGTGCTCGACGCACGAACTTTGACTTGCCTGTTTGCCGTTGACCGGCTGAGACCTCGCCGGGGCTGACCGCTGACAGGCCTGTGTGACCTTTGTTCCCTTTGTGGTCGGCGTAATTGTAGTCAAATCAACGTGCCGGTTGGCCTTTCCTACGTCAGTCCACCGGCTAAGCCAACGGTCCGACGGTCTAAGCCAGTCAGCGGCAAACAGGCAAGTCAAAGTTCGTACGTCGAGCACGGCTATAATACGAGGCAAGCGGCAGGAATGAACAACTCAGGACCGGCAGAAGCAACAAGTACGCCACTCTGATGATGAAACCGAGGAAATTTCCGGAATGTCAGTTCGAATACAATGTGTTCCATGAATTCGTCCTCTGTTCTTCTTCGTCGTCTTTGGGAGATGATAAACGCGATACAATGTCTGGGCCTCGAATCTTTACGCATATCGATATAAATATACACTAGTAACTATGATGCCTCCAGAAGTACTTAACAAACGGCGTGGCACGACCCGGATTTGAAGCCGGCACCCAGGGATCTAAGATCAGGGTGTTAACCACTGCACTACTGACGAACGGTCCGCAGGTGGTCAGATTTATCTGTTAACTACAGAACAGCAGCTGAGAACGATTTTTAATCCACTAGCTGTCTCAAGCGGGAAAATGCCTATGGGATCATTAGACTCAAAGGAAATTAAGTAAAGCTGACATAACAGGGAATAAGGACCAGTGTACTGCCAACATGCATTGAAAACTGTTTGAAAATGGGACGGATACCGCGCCAGCCCGTCGTTGTGTTGAGTGTGAAGAACTTAACAAGCAAGCCCAGACGCTGGAAGAGAATTAGAGCCTACTGACTTACACAATTCTGGCTATTGTAAAGCACAGTAACATAGTGTAGCCTAGTAATCCGTCAACTGTCCGATCGACAAACGACGGATATCCTCCTAATGAAGGCACAGGTGTAGAAAATTCTAAACCAGTCAGGAAGAGGAAGCGAGTTTTGTGTCCAGGAGAAGCCTTTGAAAAACGAACTCCGAAGGATAACAAAGCAACAAATGCAACAAACATAAGTCACGTTTCACTGCTTGCTATGGTAGTTAAATCTACCAAATCATCGAACGCCGAGGATGAAAATATTATTACCAACAAAGACAAGGGAGACTGGAAAGGCCATTTCTGGCTTATTAGTCGTCGTCAGTCAGTCATCCTCATCGCCGAGGTGTGGAACACCTGGGGCTTGGACTCCCGGCCTGTTAGTTAGAAGTCCGATGTCTCTAACCACTGGGTCACGGGCTTTCTATCCTGTCGGTTTAGATAGAGAATATACAATGGTAGAGTTGCGCTTACCGATCGTTCTTAAGGAACTCACTCGTTCCGCCGTTCCTTACGCGCTCTCTCTCGAGCCCAATCAGCAGCTGTGCGGCGGCGGCGGCGCGTGACTGACTGACGGCGCCTAATAAGCCAGAAACGGCCATTCCAGTCTCCCTTGTCTTTCTCGGTAATGCCATTCTGCCTATATCATGCGCCGCTGTGCGGCTCCTGGTCGTACTCGGGAGAACCTGCACAACACAATGGAATGAGTGGGTTCCGCAACAGCAATCGATGGGCGCCCCTCTACCATTTAAAAAATAGGTTAGAAAACACAATGAGGGCTCGCCGTCATTTCTGAAGTGGAAGGCTGTCACCAAACTTCATCACAAGGCCAACTCATCTGGAAAGTGCCTTAAACAACCCGTTTATGGAAGAATAAACATCAGCTCATCGTTTGGTACATCGAAGCAAGTCAATGAAAGCGAAAGCTCCCTTCCGCAATCCAGTATATCATGCAAAATTTAGGTCCCATATGCCGAACTTTTAACGTCAGTGCGCCGTCATCCGTCGGGAGTACCACAGTGGCAACATATCGTCCTAGCACGGATGGGCATAAAGGGCTCGTCCGTAAATCGTAAACAAAATGTCGTTATAAGGGGTGCCTCAGACTCCACATCCTGCATTCTTAATGAATACGCTACTGCCATTATGAAGGATGGGAAACTATTCACAGTAAAAAGCCATCCGACTAAGCAAAGCAGACCTTAGCCGTGACCTGCAAATATCCCCAAAACCCCTAAAATTTATATTTTAGAAAACGAAGCCCAAGCAGCGCTCCTGTTAAAAGGAAGAACAGACTTAAGGGGCTCGCACAAAATAGTGTTTTTTTTTTCAACCAAACTACGAACCGAGGGTGAGGCTGAAAATGCGGGAACGGGGAACGGAGGTGAGGGAGGGAACTGGCAATGGAGAGAAAGTGCCGAAAATCAAAAACACTCAAATAATCCATATCGAGGAGTCTTTCCCGTAGTCAAAACCTGTCACGATTAAGGCCAGGCCTCTCCGATGATTCAATCACTAAGGTTGTTTGCGCAAATGTATCAGGCCTGATCAACAAATTCGATGAACTAAGGCACTTAGTTGATTAAATTAAGCCAGACATTTTGACTTTCACGGAAACGTGACCTTTTGAAGATATCGCGGATTCAGAAGTATCAATCAGAGGATATCAACAATTCAGGACGGCCAGACCAAGCCAAGGGCGGAGTCATAATCTATGTCCCTTGCAAGCGGACCGCTATGCCTGTGGGGTGTGGGATGTGAAACTGTTTAGTATTACTTTAAGTACTAAGCTTGTCCGACCACTGACTCGTTCGGTGATGTACCGCTCACCTAAGCAGAATTCTGACAAAGATTTCACCCTCATAGCCGGACTGTATAAAGCCAGTGAGAAGAAAGGTGTCCACATCGTTGGGGTTTTTAATGCTCCTGACATTGATTGGCAAACATGGACTGCAAAAGGGCCGCAAGACAACTTTCATCACAAGCTTCAACCAGGGGCAACGGATAAACTTCTCTGCAAGAACGTTACTTCTGGGAAACTGGCAAGGAAAAGAGAACAGTCGAACTGTCCTAATTCTATTTTTACCCGCGAGGTTTAAAATATGCTAGACCTGCAGAACCTACCGGCATTAGAGTCAATCGACAGCATTACGCTGTGCCTCGAGTATTCATCGCTATCCAAACCAATTCGACCTGCTAAGTAGGAGAAAGACATCTGGAAAATAAGATATTCTCCCATGAATAGAAAATTATTGGCGGTATCATGGGAGACAGAACTGCATGGTGGAGCAAACGACAATTAGAATACTTTCAGTTACTTATTGAAAGTGATTATTTTTTCCAACTTACCTCTCAGAATAAAAATAACTGCAAACCGCACAAAGTGGACAAACTCGTACTTATAGGCCTGTTGCAAAAAAGAAATCGTACTCGGTGGCGATACGGGTAAACCAGCACCGAAGAGCGCATACGGGAATATAAGCAGCAACGCAACATTTGTAAGAGCGAGGCCTCTAGGCTGCAAAGGAGCTCCGAAGGGAGTCTGCTGTAACATTAGGTGCAGCACCTGAAAATTCCATATGGCTATATACGAAGTACTAAGAGAGCTCAGAAACTCATCCCTACCCTTAGGTCTGCAGACTGATAAGTGGAGACTGACGACGAGGTTAAAGCATCCATCCTTTCTAATTTCTTTCAGTTAGTCTTCGCCCGAGAACCTAATTCTGTATTTGCCCCTCCACCCGTTTGCCAACTAATGTCTCCCCCTACTTCCCTTCTCCCTCTTATCCCTTCCCTACCCTCCTCAATCGAGGTATGGTATGGTAACAGTGTCGCAGCGCCCCAATTCACCGCGAGTCGGAGTGCTGCGACACTGATGCCATCTCTTTATATTGACTTGCTATGAAAGTATCCCCAAGAGTTCTTAATAAAACCATTTATTCATTTAATTAATTCAGCAGTGTTTTGGCAGATTTCAAATAACTTACTTTGACCTAACTGCAAAAAACTCGTTGCCTCGATGGGATTCCACCCAAGCTTCTCAAGCAACCTGCCAGTGAACTTTCTGTGCCTTTGTCGATACTCTTTCAAACGTCATTTGACACTGGAGCACTTCCTATCGATTGGAAGCTAGCGCATATTACTCCGCTACACAAAGGAGGTAACAGGGCAGAGACGACAAATTACAGGCCCATAAGCTTGACATGCGTTCTCTGCAAAGTGATGAAAAGGATCATAAAGAGCGTACTTATGCAATTCCTGGAAGTTCACGGCCTACTATCGAAATGCCAACACGGGTTCCCGAAGGGAAGATCCTGCACGACAAACTTGCTGCAATCTCTCCAGAGCTGGACCCAAGCTCTCGACGACAGGCACGAGGTCCACATAGCCTTCATCGACTTTCAGAAGGCGTTCGACACTGTGCCACACCAGAGGCTCCTACGTAAACTTAAAAAAATTGAGATCAGTGGCAACTTCCTTAAATGAATTGAAAACTTTCTTTTGGGTCGACACCAGGTTGTCTGCATCGGTTGGGAAAATCAGACCCTGCTATGGTCGAGAGTGGTGTCCCCCAGGTTTCAGTACTGGGACCCATTTTGTTCCTTATTTACGTGGACGATGCCGCAAGATATTTAGATTGCGAAGAAGCAATATTTGCCGATGACATGAAGATATGGAGTGTAATTCGGGGTCCTGCCAACGAAGACAGACTGCAGATGAATCTGAATCGATTGGAGGAGTGGTCAAACCGTTGGCTCCTGCGGTTCAACGTTGCCAAATGTAGCATACTTCGCCTAGGCAACACAGCCACATCCGCCAGCACAAGAAACTACTTTCTGGGCGGTGCAGCCTTAAAAGAGGTCAAAGTCCAAAAGGACCTCGGTGTGCTGACGACCAGTTCCCTAAAGCCATCCGCCCACTGTTCGAGAGTGGCAAATACCGCAATGTCCGTACTGTAAGCCATCAAGCGTGCGTTTATGGACTTTGACGAAGATGCTTTCTCAAAGACATTCGGAACATTCGTCCGGCCGCATTTGGAGTACGACATACAAGGCTGGAGGCCGTGGGCAGTTGAGGATCAAAACTGCCTCTAAAGAGTCCAGAGGAGAGCCACGAAATGGTTAGGGATCAAAGCTCCTTTCCTTATGCAACCCGCCTAGTAAATCTGAACTTCTTTCCTTTGAGTAACATTCAACTTCGTGGGCATGTCTTGCAAGCCTTCCGCATTGTTAAGGGTTTGGATTGCAGTCTGGCCTTCGAGGACATTTTTGAATTTGCTACCACGACCAACCTCCGAGGTCACCCGTTAAAACTGCACACTCAGCATGCAAGGTTGGATGTACGGAAGTTCTCCTTCTCTGTTCGAATGGTCAAACCATGGAATGCCCTCCCCGCAGATGTTGTGATGTCACCATCCATACAAAGTTTTAAAAAGAATCTTGACATATTTATGTTCCATAATTACCAAAAGCGATGAGAAGTAGCGCTCACCCTCTGTAACTCGTTCTCTTTTTGTCCTACAATTATGGGCTTGTTTGAACTATTTCGGCCTAGAACATTTATCCGTATACCACACATTTTTTAAGTTGCAAATAAGGTACTCAAAGGCTTACGCCTATTTCTTTCAATAAACGGAACTGAACTGAACTGAAATTCGAACCCACGGCAGCAAGGAGAGGCTTTAGTGAATATTTAAAATCTGCCAAAACACATCTGAGGTACGTGAGCCTGATAGTCATCTGGTGGATTCTAGATGTATTACTTAGGAAATTCTGCCTGGGCAGTCAGCTTACTGTATCCGATTTGGTGGATTCCAGACGTTGCAGTGGGTTGGGCAGGTAAACTTGACCCAAATGTGACTAAACTCGCGACGTGCGGTGGGACCTTATAGCTCAGATGGCCAGAGCGTTGGCTGTATTAAAGCCTCCCCTTACTGTCGTGGGTTTGAATCCCACCAAGGCCCGAGTTTTTCACAGCTGGGTCAAAGCGAAGTAATTAGAAACGTTGTAAAAGTCGGTCTTAGCGTAAAATTACGCGAGCAAGTTTCCTTTTAAACATGCAGATTGTGTCATCCGTCACCATCGCACTTGGTAGTGAGGCCCATGGTTGGACAACCCATTGGCTCAAGGAGAACTTCCTACAGTGCAGCTGCGTGGGTTCGTTCTTAGCTCTATAATGGTGGCCCCGTAATTGGTTTGTACTGGCAAAATCAAAAGTCCTGCTTTCTCAGTGAACAACCCTGGCCATGGATAATTCGGAATATCCAGAGTAGGCTGTAGTTTGTTCACCTTGAGGAGAGAGGGAAAAATACCAGCACATTAAGCCTCTTCTGGCACGGAAATTGCCTTAGACCGTCGATCAGCTTCAATGATCTGCGCCCCATCTGTTCGAGTGGTTCAGTGTCCTACATCACCCATGATGAAGCTGCTGGCGTTCACTATTCCAGATGGGGCCTTACGAAAACGCCAAAGAGTCTTCCAGAGAGTTCGGGAGGAAATATTTTCAATAAACCTCCGATCCAGTTTAAAGTACTAATTACGTTCTGGACCATTTTTCAACATTGGTCTGATGACATTAAATTTTTGGTCGTCCATACACCCAGATCTGTGTCTTTCTACAGTTCCCAATGTCGGGCTGTTAATATAGTATTGAGTTTTCAGTTTATCTTATTTGGTAAGGGTAATAGACAAGGCCTTTGAAAACCCTATTGATTACTTGTCAGCTCATTAAAAATAACTGTACATGAACAGTTAAAATATTCTCACTTAAACGCTATTTAATTCACTTGAATAGCATTTTTTCATAGAAAATATTTACGGGGGCCACGGGGTATTTAGCTCAGGTTCAGAATGCTAAGGGAAAGCAGGGGACACAACTGATCATTCATGCGTTTCTTGAAGTGCTGCAGGGACGTCGCCTCCACGACTGACTGATGGAGTTCGTTCCATTCCTCCACTACCCTTTGCGTGAAAAATTCGAAACGAGGATTCAGTCTGGATATTTTTGTCCATAGCTTCATCGACTGACCAAGAAGATTGGGTGAAAGTTGCCACTGAAACATGTCCTCAAAGTTAAGTCCATGATATAGGCCATGTATTATCTTGTGGACGAGGATAGGATCACCGCTTTGCTGCCTGTAGCACAGAGAGAATAAATTAGGGCAATTCACTCTTTCTGTGTAGGATTGGCTTTTGAAACCGTTTACCAGTTTTGCTGTACGGCGCTGTACTCTTTCGAGGCATATTTGGTCATTTCCAGGTCATGGCCGCAACAATTGTATGCCATATTCCAAATGGGGCCGAAAAAAGGTACCGTAAACTCTCCCAAAATGGTTTTTGTAAGAAGTTGCGAACACCCTTTTGGTTGCATGGAGCACTCCCATGGCGTCCTCTGCAGCCTTGTTGTACTGCAGTGTTGGTTTCAGGTTGTTCTATATCCAAATCCCGAAACCCTTCTCTGAAGTTTCTGTGGGTAGTCTAATATCTTTCAGATGATATGTCCTCAGGCTCTCATTTGAATGAGAGTTGGTTGGACGCAGATGAAGGACGGCACACTTTTGCACATTAAAATTTAGAAGCCATTTCTCCGATCACGCTTGCATTCGTGCAGACAGTTTTGAAGGGTTCTCTGGTCATTTGGAATCTTAATGACCTGCCAGACCTTAACGTCGTCGGCAATCATTATTTTACCGCAGTCGACTTCCCGGAGGCTATCATTAACATAAAAGATGAAGAGCAATTGTCCTAGAATTGAACCTTGAGGCACACCACTAGTCACATTCATCCATTCTGACATCTCATCTCCGATACGGACACATTGTTTCTGACCAACCAGAAACGCCCTTATCCAGTTCAGGAGATCTCCCCGGATGCCAATGGCGCTCAATTTATAAAGAAAACGTTGAAGCGGAACAGTATCATAAGCTTTGCGGAAATCGATGTACACGACATCCACCTCCAAACCTTCTTTTAAAGCCCTGGTCCAGATCTCCAGACAAGCTAGCAGATTTAAGAGGCAGGAACGTCCTTTCAAAAAGCTATGTTAACAATCCTGCAAGATGTCATTTTTTCGCAAAATCGCTGTATAGCGCTTTTTACTAGAGTTTTCATCGTTTTGCATGAGAGGCCAGTTGATATTATAAGCCTGAAGCTGCTTGCTGTCATGCCGCTACCTCCCTTACGTAAGGGAACGAGGTTAACTGTCTTTCATTGTGATGGTAGCCGTCCTGTCCTCATTGACAGCTCCAAGAAAGTCGAACGAGGCTTTGAAAGCTCCGTTGATAGCTTCTTATGTATCAGCCCAGGAATGCCGTCAGGTGCAGGAGACTTATTTGGTTTTATTTGACTGAGGACACATCTGACTTGTTCGACGGAAAGGGCAACGGCCTCAATGACGGCAGTATCTTGGGGCATTTGAAGCCCCCGGATCTCTTAGCTCATTTCAAACTGCTGATTGTCTTCTGAGGACTCCTCCGTAAAAACTGATTGAGAAAACTGAGATATTAGTTGAAGCGCCACAGAAAGTGCAATTACTAAGTTTCCGAGGCTATCCTTTAGACCCTCAATTTCGTCCCTATTTTTCTCCTACTGCGGATGTACCTGTAAAACTTCTTGGGACAAGTAATGGATTCTGCCATCAGTCAACGCTCGAAAGAAGTTCTAGGAACCCGCATTTATTTGCGGCATTTATTACGTTACTCCTTATATTCGGCGAATGTTT
Organism: Spirometra erinaceieuropaei; assembly: GCA_902702965.1. Lineage (NCBI taxonomy): Eukaryota > Metazoa > Platyhelminthes > Cestoda > Diphyllobothriidea > Diphyllobothriidae > Spirometra > Spirometra erinaceieuropaei. The sequence continues at coordinate 624,518 of CACRXP010000293.1, forward strand.
TTGATTTTGAAGATGCAAATACTTTTTCCACAGGCTCTGTTTCTTCTTCATGGTCTTTTTTGTCATCGACGTGACCCACGGTGGTCGAGCACATGGCTTTGATATTTTTACAGGACAATGGATGTTAATTAGACGCTCTATAATACCCCGAAAGTACCGCCAGAATTCTTCCGAATCTTCCATGTTGACTAACCAGGTTTCCTTTAAAAGAGTACGTCCCATTGCGTTGAAGTCACCCTTCCAAATATTTCTGCGCCTCCGGATTTTTGCTTGTTGTTTCGATAGGAGAGAGCACCCGCATGCGAAAGCAATATGATCGCTTAAACCTAGTGGAGGTTGTGGATCCACTTCCCTTGTGACTCCGTCTTCTTTATTGAAAATGAGAACTAATCAGTTAGATCGTTGTCCTTCTCTCAGTCTCGTTCAGAATTTTGTGTGTTAAATGAGGTATTCTTCCAGAGAGAGTTTTAATAGCTCGTGGTCGAATGATGTGGACGGAACGCTCAGTCTATCCCTGGGGCCTTAAAGTCACCCAGCAGTAGTTAGTTCTCCTGCTTACATAACAACTCCAGTGCACTATGTAATTCCATATCGGCGATTTCATTCGAGCCGGGAGGTCGATAGACAACACAATTTAAGTGCGGACCATTGTTTGATACATATATTGCATAAAAATATTTCAACATTTCGCGGTATCATATGGGATATTTCTCGCTGGCCGTCTTCCTCAGCTGGTCTGCATGCGTGTGAGCGACCTTCATATTTCCTGGACCGTACACAGGTACATGTTGTTTTTCAGGAATGTTTCTTTGTTCTCTGAGTTCGCTTTGGCTGGTCTTTTTCTCGCCTAAGAGACTGGCATCCAACTGTGTCTAATTCCTTGGACGAACCGTCGCCAGTTTCAGCGTTCGGTATGGCTAAAGCAGCCGTGGTTGCATATGTTTTTTTTTCGTGTTCTGTATTGCCGAATTCGTCGGCTTCTTCTCTTCGAGAACGTGGCGTTTTCGAAAAGTGGTTTTTTCGTACGTGTGTGTTTTTGTAAAGGTGTTTTCGTAAGTGTTAAATAAATATAAATAAATAAATTTTTATTTAATGCCAGTTTACAGGCATTGTCAAGGGAAGCGATTAAACACAAATCCGACCAGCAGTGAAAAAACTCTTGAGCTTAAGGGATAAAAATACAGTTGATGGTGGTTTTTGTGGTTTGGAGGGCTCAGGAGAAAAAACTGCCGGTGGTGGGAGAATATCGACCGTCAAGAAGGGGGGAGGTTGCACGGTATCGGAGATTATCGGACGTCAAATTCCTTTCATGAAGTTGGGGATAGTCAAAGTAGAGGCATTGAGGAACAGCTGGTAAGACCGGCCATAGTGTTCAGAGACCACAAACGCCATCGCTACGGTACAATCGATCAGTAGATTCAGCGCCCAAAATTTGTGGGAGCTTTTCTGAATGCAAAAATCGAGTAATAGTTCTCTTAAATAAAGGAAAATTTTGCAGTTTTCACACTCATGGGTAGTTTATTCCAAATAGCAATTGCATTTACAGAAAAGAACCGACGATATTTAACAGTACGTGCCAGAGGCAGAAATAAGAAGACCTCACGGTGACTGTTCCGTCGTGGGTGGATATGATGTCTTAAAGAGGAGAGTGAGTTAAATGTGTGATTATATAAGAGTTTAAATAGCAAAAATAGTCCCTTTTGTAATCTACGGAACCATAAAGGATCGAGGCCTGTAAGCCGGCAACGTTCTTGGTAAGGCAAATGTCGGTGTTCCGGGGTTAAAATTCTCTTGGTAAAAAAGTGTTGAACGGATTCTATTTTCTTCCGCTCAGTAGCACGCATGAAGCTAAATGAAAACGAACAGTATTCCAGACCAGGTCTAACGTACATGTTGAAAAGGCGCGTTCTAATGTCCCTAGTTTTCAAGTTTCGGAGGATAAACCCGGTCGTTCTACGTGCTTTGGAGACTATCAAGGCACAGTGCTCCGAGAGATTGATACGCCCAAATCCTTTATAACCCCTGGCACATTTATTGCGTGACCTTCAATACTTAGTTGAGGTTGGCGGTCGTCGCCAACCACCATGACTGAGCACTTATGCCAAGAAAGAGAAAGGCGCCATGTGCGGCACCACTGGGCGAAAGCCTGTAGATCGCTCTTTAGGAGCTCAAGCACGATGTCATGATCTGACGGCTTATATCGATATGCAACTTTAAGATCATCGGCATACATGAAAGGCTTACCATTCTGAAATAAATCGGGTACATCATTAACGAAAAGGCAAAATAAAAGCGGGCCGAGTGCACTACCCTGAATGACTCCACTCCTCACACGTGTGGGGTTGGAGATGGTATTGAAAATCCTAACTCGTTGTGTGCGAGTGCCCAAATAAGAGGATATAAAATTCAAAAGTATGCCACCTATTCCGAAAGAGGACAATTTCAAGAGGAGAAGAGCATGGTCAACACGGTCAAAAGCCTTAGTGAAATCGAAATATACTGTGTAGAGTGCAAAACCATGGTCCCTAGATTGGAGAACATAGTCAAAGAAAGAGAGTTGACAGGTGTCACGAGATCGAGCTTTGAGGAATCCATGTTGAGCAGCACTCAGTAAGTTATTCGCTGTTAAGTGACACATCATCTTATCCTTGATTAATGTCTCTAAGATCTTTGAAACTGCAGGAAGGGTGTTTATTGGCCGAAAGTCATCAAATGATGTAGATTTGCCGTGCTTAGGAATGGGCAATATGTGTTTCCTACCACAAGGTAGGATAGGTTTCAGTTTCAAGAGCAAGATTAAATATCTTGCATAAGAGGGATGGGAAAATCGTGTTTGCATCGGCTTTTAAAATGCTTACTGGGACACCATCAGGGCCTGGACTATAAGATTGACGAAAACGCCAAATCGCAACAGTCACATCCCACAGAGTGAAAGTTATATTCTCTAGAACTGCCCCGGTCAATGACTGGATGGTCAGAAGCGGAGTGGTCGAGTCTCCAATAAACGTTTTGGACAGGAAATCATTGAAGCTATCCGGGGTTAACTGGACATCAACTATGGGATTTCCGAGATCGTCTCGAAGGATGGGATACTGCGTCTTTCTCTGAGTTCGTATTTTTCTAGAGAAAAGTTTCGAGACATTTAACGAATGGTTTTTGGTAAACTGGACCACTTCGGCTAGCTGTTTTTCTTCAGACAATCTCTTAGCTCGATCAAAAATATCACAAATCAAGGGCAGAACAGAAACATCGTTCTGCAGATGGAAACGACGATAAAGCCTGCGCAATCTGCGACGAAAGGGTAAAGGTAGGTAAATCTCATCCCCAACATTAATAATTTTCTTACGGGGGACAAAACGAGAAATAAGCGGACCCAAAATTTCGTACAGTTTTGCAGTGCAAACATTTACATCCGAACTAAGGAAGAACTCATTCCAGTCGTAGGAATTAAGGTGTGTTACTAATTCGGTTGAGCGAGTTGATCGGAAATCGCGGAAAAAGTTATACTTTTGGGACGACATTTCGTCAGCCTCGAATTCCAACGTTGAAACAACTATGTCATGGTCTGAGCCCCCGAGTGGGCCTAGGGATGACACTGACGATGGCAAGCAGCCTCTACAGAAAATTAAGTCAAGTATACTTGAGCCTCGGGTGGGAAAATCAACAACCTGAGTCCACATCCCGACATCCACAGCCACAAGAAAGTCATCGAACCTTCTGGGGCCTGAAGGCGGAGACCAGCGGACTTCAGGGAGATTAAAGTCACCCGCAACCAGTTGATACTTAAAGCTTAAGTCGGCCGCAGCATGAAATGCCTGTGAGAGTAAACGATCAAAATTGTCATTGGCGTTGGGAGGGCGATAGACGCAGCCCGTGAGTAAGGAGAACTTATTTTTTAGTGCAACCTGGAGCCAGCAGCTGCCTTCTACTGCGGAAAAGTGCGGGAGGTCCAACGGCAAACATGTAAGTGTTTGCTTAACATAGACGCAGCTGCCCCCACCACGGCTATCTTGGCGATCATTTCGAATGCAATTGTAGCCTAGAAGAGAGAGTTCGGAGTCAGCTACTGAGGCTGATGGCCACGTCTCAGTTACTAAAACAATATCAGGACAATGGACGAACACCTGAGTCTGAAGCAAAGGCATCTTATTAAGCAAGGATCTGGCATTTAAAACAAAAAGTTTGAAGGGAAAGGCTGCTAGTTTTTGAGGGAGGTGGGCTACATCGTCCAGTTCTTGGTCGCCCACGGAGCAAACGGTCCGGATGCAACCATTCGATTCTGCAAAATATTTTGTGGCATCAAAAAATTCTGACGTGAATAAAACGGGGTAGGACTTGGGGGAGGGAATGACGGGCAGGTAAACTGGTAACTATTGTTAGCTAACTTATTTTCAGCTGGAAATCCGCGGGGCAGATACTGCAACGTATTCCCGCCGGGACGATCCTGAGGATCGGATGAATTAACTGATTCAGTATGGACATAATCATGAGGAATAAATTGGTAAAACGGCCGTGGAGGAAACAAGTTAGGGGGTGGGGGACGCATTGTTCCCATTGGAACAAGAGGTCTATTAAACGGTGGGAAAATCGGCATATTCGGCCTAACTGCCTTGATATGAGGGCTGGGGGGCAGTTGCGAACCCGCTACGTTTTGAGTCGGGGTATTTGAGTCACTGTTAGCCGATTGTGGAGGAAAAGATATTATAACGGTGCTGGATTTATTGGGTGTCCGAGTGGCTGAGACAACAATTGGATTTGCCTTTGAGTTAGACACATGATTAGGCTTACTAGGGTTTGCTGAGGGAGTCGATAGAGGCGTGTTTATACCAGGCGTGGTGGTGTGTTTAAAGAGGTCAGCATTAAAAGTAGTCGAACGCCCTACGGAATTGACTATGCCGTGACTTGCAGATGCCGAAGGTGGTTTTGTAGAGGACATATTCAGACTGAGAGTAGGTGTCATTATCTTGATGTTGGTTTCTGCCGATTTTAGTTTATTCAGTCTTCGCTGCAGGGGTGTGAGGTCTGGCGAAACGGTGCAGCGCCATTTGTGGCAGAAGTCTTTAGTCATCTCCCTACTCGACAAGATAAAATCGACTTCTATAATGGAGAAAAGGGTAACTAGTATCGGCGCATTACGACTAAGCGAGCGAAGTCGCTTAGCTTGTGCGACACTAAAACTGAAGCCACAACTTTGTAGGAACAAATGCGCTCCCTCCATAGCAGATAAGTTGCTCGGAATGTTTCACAGTACGAAATTATGCTTGCGTTTAATTCGTTCCTCAGTGTCCGAACTTATTACCCCAATAAGTTTAAAAGCTTGCTCAAGCACTTTTTCAGAAGTGCTGTTTATCTCTCCATAAATCAGCTGATCGATTATTTCGCCGGCTGATGGCCTGCTACAAATAACAGAGGCGTATTTTTGGACGACTGAAGGGTCGAGAGGTTCTTCATGCACTATAGGGATTTGTGAGTTAATCAGATCTGCAGACGGCGAAGAACATACGCTGGCGTCTGCCATGTCTTCAGTCACGATTTTAGCACCCAGAGACGGTGGGGAGGCCGCAAGCTTTCGCCTTTTAGCACGTGCTCTGCGGGGCATTACAGACAAAAACAGTTTTCCGTTACAGAAGAAGGATCAAAACGTTGCCAACGTACGGAAACGCGCAATGAGTAGCAAGTATTACTGTTTTTTAACTACGAAAACTAGAAAGCGGTAGTAGGGAAAGGATTCACTACAATGGATTTTTTACAAAATACGACTATTTTGCCAGACTGTCAAACAAACTGGGAAAAAATTTTACCTTATATTGAAAGGCGACTTTTAAAAGGGACTCAAGTAAAAAACAGGCATTACTTACTTAAGAATATCCAGATAAATGCAGAGCTTCACTTATCTTTGAAATTGAGCTGCGCGCCTTGACCTTGTTGTTTTCGAAAAGTTGTGAATGAGTCCAAAACATGTGGTACAGACTTCATCGTCGTATGTGACATCCCCTACCGTCACTGGACTTTTTGCCCGTTTGGCGGGCATTGGTCTGATAGCAGAACGTCCAAATCTGCAGCCATAAATATCATGTGTAGTGATAGTGTTCTGGCAGATCGAATGCCCTAGTTCGACTCCAGCCTGGGGCGGCCATTTTAGATCGTGTTTGAGGGCATTTCTCCGAATAACATTCCTGGGTATGCAAGTCTTTAAAGGATGGCTTAGATCACGTCTCCGCATGGTCTTCTAATAATGGACTCCTACTCAACAATCAGAAATCAGTACAGTGTGTGTTTCGATTGCGACCCTCTCCCATTCCTGAACCTTTGGATATTCTTCCCAATGAGGTATCTTCTTTCCGGTACCTAGGTGTTAATTTATCCTCAAATCTCTCTTTCTCTCTTCATATGGAAACCCTTTTAACAAAAATTCAAAAACTTGTTTATTACATTCGTCGTCTACGTTCATATCACACACCCCAGTCCTTAATCTGGCGATTCATAGATGGCTGTATTCTTCCACTCATTCTTTATTGTTCTCCAGTTATTTTTCCAGCTTTACTTAAAAAGATCTAATTATTTTTAAACGTGTCATTCGAATGTTCGCCTCTGCTGCTGGTGTTTCCTATCATCTTTTAGTTGATATCATCGTGCAGCGACACTTCAACTCGGTGGAGCAATTCGCTGACCGAATTCTGAATGACACCGTCCATCCCCTTCATAATGAGTTAATGGCTGCGAAATCCTTACGCCCCATGCGTCGATGCTTCCGCCACATCCCTTGCCGCACTTCGGCCTATCGGAATTCCATACTGCCATTTCTAGCCCGGTATCTCACCTGCAAAGATGTTGAAAAACAAAAACTAAAACTCGATCTTGCACCTTAAAGTCCATTTTCTCCATATATAATGATGTCCAACTGTCCAAAACCTGTTAATTTCTATGGTAATCACTGTGTCCTGGAGAACCGTTTTTGCTGAAAGTTTTGAAAGTTATTTTCAAAATAAAGCAGTCCTCTCTCTCAAAAGTTTCAAGCGGTATTCTTAAAGGTCTGAGACGAATTTTCAACCAGGTCAACGATATGAGGTAGACGATCCAGCCTTTTGTAGATTTAGGGGATTTCTCGGTACTGTTGCAGAGAGACGACTGGACGAAGATAGGTTATCCCGCACAAGTCCTGGTGTAGGTTTGCAAGGATGGATCTGTCGCAAAGACGAATCGGATTCTTTATACCCAAAGGCCGCGAGAGGGTCCAACAGACATAAATCCCGACTAAAGTGGATTCCTCCGAGGTCGAAAATGTCAAACCGAATTCGAAACATGCGGTTTGGGAGAGACATTTCGACCGGTGTTTAGGTGTAGGACTACGCATTCGGAAACGTTAAACTAAAAAAGCCATCTGTTTGACCAAACACTCAGTTTGTCGATGTTCAATTGCAACTTCTTTGCGTCATCACCGCACTTCACTTCACTCCATATTTTTCAGTCATCCGCGAAAATGAAGTCCTCGCAATCCAGTTCGCTGATACAGTCATTGACATAAATCAGGAAGATAAGTGGACCTAGAACAGAATCGTCCCTAATAACATGTCGATATCGACGCGATAATTTTGTATAGCCGCTTGTCAAGATATGCGTCCATATTGTTCTCATTGGTTCTCCCTCGTTTAGTACTCGCCTTTGATAGGACGACGAACCTGTCGCGCTGGGTGCGCGTGACGCGAGGGACGCCATTACGATCTACTCCGTCGTGGCATGCGCGGGCGCTACTCTGCTGGCCTTAATTTATAGCTTTCCGCTTCATTCCTTTTATTGTTTAAATATCTGGTTAATTTTGATCATTTTAACTAACGTTATGTTAAGGCGGACATCTAGGCAGACGGCAGGAAAACATATTGTTCAGCTGCCACATCTGCCGCTTCCAAACGTACCGATAAGACGATCCCAATCATAGCGACGCTATTTAGCTGCCAAAAGAATAAATGCCCAGGGAAAGAGTAATGTTTTAAGCTCCTTAAACGTGATATACACAAAACTATAAATGTTGGGAAACGGGCATGACAAGAAATTTAACTGAAACTGAGTAAGATTCTTCGGGAAGAGAATAACCTTTAAAGTGTAAATTTTCCAGTCTATTTCCGCAGCTCGTCTTCAGACTTTTGGGTTACATACAAAAACAGTTAACTTTATCCTAGCCAGGCGTCAGTTATCGCCCAACTTGAATGTTGAAATACTGATGATTTTGTGAAACGCATATTCAATGCAGTATTTGACGACGATGTCGCCCCCAAGGACCGTTAAAGAAAGGTTATCTGTGCAGTTCAAAGTTGTACAAACTGATTACAGGTGAGTTATTACATATCGTACTAAAGTTACTCTGCACAGCACTTTACATAAGATGGAACAGATGGAAGCATACGGACTTCAATGATTTGAATGCCTCTTTCACTAAACGCCTAGAGCGCTCCCTTGACGAGGCAAGTAAACAGCTACAAAGAAGTCAAACCGTTTTAAAAGTGAATGGAAAGTCAAGTACATACATATCGTACATATGTTTAAGTTTCAGAATGGGCAGGCAGACCGTCTACTTCGAATCAGTACGTGACTGTACCATGTGAATACGGACTGTTCCTGTCGCAGGTGCCACTTTTGTTAGTAACCTCCTTAATTTTCCAAACTTACTTAATGAACAATTCGCAGAATGCCGCTCGCTTGTCTGCACAGTTTATATTGGTGCAGTTTTGGGTTTAAAGTCCTCGGCACTGGCGAATATATGATCGAACAACATACATGTCGGCAGGAAACGGTAGTAGAAGTAAAGTAGGGGGCATTCTATTCAGAGGAAGAGGTGGACTTTAAATATTTATTTGCCTTGCATAGTAAAACGACCTTTTCGCCTACGTCACTCAATCTCGACATGTCGATATCAGGGGTATGTCGACAAAGTGGTCAAAGGCGATATCCAGATGAAACACTTATCTCGACATGTCGATATCGACATGCTATAAGGGCTGTGGGACACCACTTTACACCTTTGCCCATTCCGAGGACGAGCTACCAAAAACGACTCATTACACTCTGGATGACTGAAAACTTCGGATCCATTAAAGCGCTCTTCCTTGCATTCCTATATTCCAGATCTTATGTAAAATAAGTCTGTTTGGGACACTATCAAGGGCCTTTTAAATAAATAAATAAAACAAAACTTGAAAGCACATACGCTCTCTGGGAAAAATAGAAAACTATTAAGTAAATTTACGACGTCGGTTCCTCGTATCGTTGTCGGACTCGAGCAAATGCGCAAAAAACTATTAACATTTCAGACGGACTGAGAAATCAATACTCATTTGGCACTTCAGCCAGTAAGCGACCGTCGTGTGCGTCAGTCTGTATAGATTGGCTTTCGCCTCTTCCACTTTTCCCGAGATTTTTGTATGTGGCATCTAACTCAATGTGCCCAATGATGCATGACTCACCGTAGTACATTGTATCAAGAAACGCTCATCATTTTTTAGATGCGCAGACTCCGACAATGCGAGTTTTGTCCCGTGCGAATGTGTGTTTAGTATCAAAGATGTGTGCAGCCATTTGGGACAGGTGATCTCGCCTCTTAAATGCCAGCTGATGTTACGGGATGTGTGTAAAGACATACTTTCCCGCTTGGCCACAATATACAGCCTCATAGGCATCGCATGGGATCGTATAGACGACTTCCTTTTTATTAAGGACCCATCAGGGTCACCTAAAAGGAAGTAAAAATAAATTTTCCCATAAAGTTTAGACGAGGTAGCCAGAATCTGTATAAAATGCAATTCATTGTTTCTGAATTTGTAGTCCTTTAAGAAAAACTGATGCACGAGCAGTGAAAAAGTCCATTATATGATAAACAAAATGATTCAGTTGACTTTAAAGGACAAAAAGCAGTCAGGTTCAGTTTCAATTTATTTGAGGGAAATACAGGTGTTGAATCTTTGAACTCCCTATTTGCTACAAGGAAGCGAATTATGTCAAAAAATTTAAAATTAAAAACTAAAATAGCGACAGAGTTTCTTCAGATTGGCAAAGGTTTCGAAACCACACCGATAAACGATTCATACACATTCACATTGACCCAATTGTGAAATACTCCGCGCCTCGGTGGGATTCGAACCCCCAGTAAGGGGGAGGCTTTGGTAACATAAACGTTACCAAATGTGCTGTACAGTACTCTGCCTATGCATAATTGGGGCCATGTCAGTTTCCGAGGGAAACGAATAGAAAAGAGAAAAATGCGGCCAGGACCAGCCTGCACGTGGCAGAGTATAACGGAGTATAAACGGACATCGTGTGTGCAGAAATAAATGTCAGTCATGAGGAGTAAATATGCGGGTCAGACAGGACTGGTCTGCATGGTGTATTGTATAAGGGATTCCAAACGAAAACCGTCGGGGCAGAATTCACACACTCGATGAGACTGTTCTTGTCAAAGTGGTGAGGCGAGAAGAAACCAGACGTGACTGGTTACAGTCCGCTCCGAGCCCAGCTGGAGAGTGGGAAGGGAGGTACGACCAAACTACTAGTAGACGGCGAATACGCAGGGTTCCGCCGTGAGCGTCGACAGACCGCTTGGGCTCGAAATTAGGAGAAGACATCGATAACCGCAGAAATCGTCGTTATGTTAAACAAGTGATAGCAGTGGATTTAGTAACCAATTAAAAATAAGGGGTTGGAAAGATATAAGTGAGGGTTTCAGCTTGATCTACCAATAAATCCTAGGAGGACTCTTCTCAAAGTCAAGAAGCTGAATGTTCGGAAATGAAACGATTGAAAGTGCCTTTATACTTTCTGGTGTAAGATGTCTTCGTTATTTTGATTTAAATACCGATATCTTAGGCGATGTCCTAGTTTCTGGTGGAAGATTATTCCAAAGGAAGGCATATTTGGAAGCAAAAAGGGGGCGCGCATATATGTAGTGCAAAGAGGCGGCAGAAGCATCATAACGGAGTGATAGTGTCAATAAGCGGAAGATTGGAGCTAGATTGAATGCAAAAATGGGAGCAAAGGCCAGCTTCGAGTCTTCTAACCCACAAAAACTTAATGTTGGCCAGCTGACATCTCCAAGTATAAGAAGTATCGGATGCGACTTAAGAGAACAGTTTCTGAATGAAAACACTCTGAACATTTTCCATTTTATTACGGTCACAGACGTTCATTAAACCAAAGAAAGGACAGCAGTGTTTGAGGATTGGAAGAACAAACATTTAATAAAGTCTTAGCTTCATTCCCTGAAGGAAACAATAATGCGATATGAGCCCACGTATCTGTGCAGCTTTGACAGAGATTCCATGTGCATGATGTGATAAAGCAATTTTTTTGTTTGACTTGAACGTGGGTCCCTTATGATGAAATGTCCTGGGAGTGAGTTATTTTGAAAAAATATATGTCAAGAGGCTCCAAGGTGAACGAAAGAAAGGAACTGGTTTGGACTCAGTAGTAAAGTTTTTTGCAAACAAAGCACTAAACAACTCCGCCTTGTCAGTGTCAGCGATGAGGAGGATTTTGTTATCGTTTGGCAGGGGTGGAAGTTCGTGACGACGCCTATAGGAGGACCGATGACGGAAGATGTTAACCACGGTTTTGCCACACTTAGAATCACTGACAGCAAGTGATTCTCTTTGTCTATAGCTCGCTTGAAGCATCCTTCGTGCAGGTAAGGACTCAGTCGGTTGGCGTAATTGTGAGGTAAGTGGCAGGTCATCTGAAGATGGTCAGGGATTGTTCTGCACAGTGCAAGAGTACTTTAAGAAATTATGCAATCCACTTATTTATCGATTGCGTTTTGGTTTGTTTCCTGAATGCGTGGTACGAAGTTGTCCGACGACCTATTTAGTCGATTTGTGAAAGCGAACTCAAGATCCCATAACCGAAAGATTCTGGACAACGACGATGCCTACATATTGGCAGTGACGCAGATAATAACATATTGCCAGTGACGCAGATAAGGACGCAGAAAAAACGTTACTATCTAACGCTCTTAACAAAATATCTTTCGACCTGTGTTTTATCTGAACGGCCTCCACCGATTCGGGAGGAGAATTGCTCTCCTAGTACGGGGTCTTCGCGTTTTGTTTGATTCCTGCATAAACATTGTTAGCAAGGGGGTCGCAGCAATAAGGAGGCAGCAATCAATAATAACCCTGGACAGGAAGTGCTGTCAAGCCAAGTGTTCCATGCCGCTGACGCGAGAAAACGGCGAGAAGGTGTGCCGCGTCAAAGGGCGACTAAAAACGGTAATAAGTGAGTGCCCAGATTGCGTAGTAGGGATAGCCAATGATGTATTAGGGATGGATATCTCGAAAAATTGTTATTTCGGGTGAAGTGTTCGAGCCCACCGGTTATGGATATTAAATACAGTTCCCTTGGTCCAGTACCACGTCGTCCCGATGGATGGGATGGATTCCACTGTCCAGAGTTAAGTTTGTGAAATTTGGCACCTTTTACAAGTAGGCTATTCAGCACCCAACATGCGCTCCAGATTATAAAATCCGTTTGATAAGGGAATTTTATCACTAATTTACTGGCATCTCACGAGGCAATCATGAACTAATACGCTGTACTTTCATACTTGCCGTTAAAATTGCAACTCTTTACGTGAACATGTCTAACTTCAGTCGCGGTATTTTACCGTCTCTGGAAATCAAAAAATAGTTTCCTCAGTCAAACACAGGCAGCTATAATTCCAATCTTCCCGGCTGCATCATTATGGCGGCCGGCGTCGTTAAAGGATGAAACTATGTTTCCTCGTATGGTCCTCCATCATCTTCTTAACTATTGGTTGGTGACCTCACTGGTTCACCTTCTCCTTTATACGGATCATTCTCCGCGTGCTTTTTAGGAGATATCGTTAACAAATGACCAAAGCTTTCCATGAATAAAGTAGCAGAGAATGGGGACGTCTATTACAATAGAAAATGTCAGAAAATACGCCGTACGTTGAACCATATAGCGTCAAAAACGACAAAAAACACTGGTCCTCACACTTTCTGGGATGTTGCGGTGGGGGTCGCAACCGGGAGAACAGAATCCGTGTTTTGCAGACTTGAACAAAAAAGCAGAGAGGCACACCTTACATTGAGCAGCGATCATTGTATCTAAACGATGACTGTTATATATTCAAACAAAAGGACCGTTTACATCTATTCTCCACAACGTACATCAACTCGATGTCGATTGCTTCCGGTGGCTTGTGACTCTCCTGGAGGGCCTCGGTCACAAAGTGAACCGAATTCCTCAAAAAACCGAATAAAACAACAGTTTTCTTTTCCTTTAGAAAGCAAAAATTATAAACTCCTTTGACTGGGCTGAAATTCGAGCGAACGTTGAGAAAAGGCGTCTCCTGCCGCTCCGCCTTTCCAATAGACAAAGATGTCTTCCACATGATTTGCATGTCAGCGCTGCATCCAAAGGTCATCGGCCAGATAAATAAAGATATCTTTGTTTGTGAAATTTGCTGTTTGAATATTTTATGGATGGAGCATCGGCAATGCGTCCAAACGAGTCAGAAAATGTCAAACTTTACACTGACACATATTCAGTTGACGTGAGTTCTTCGAAATATTCCCAGCTTTTTTCTTTCTTTTTGTGACTCCTGCCCTCCATTTGGCCCTATAATTATTTTTTGAAACCATTAATAGACATGCTTGTCGTGCGTCACTTTCTTTCCCACAGTTTAATTAAATTGTATTCGAATACAGATATTCACTTCTGGAAGCCGAGCACGAATCCAGAATCTACTAGGCCATTAAGTTAAAAAAATAAGCATTTGAATGCCATTGGAGTCCTAAACTGGGGGTGGTTTACAATGAGATCCCAGTCAACGTAGTACTCCACCGCCAACACCGCCTGAAAGAGGGAAGTGTCAGACTAAATGGCGTAGAGGACAGGGGAAAATCACTCAGGAATCAAAAAATAACAACTGCGCACGAGAATTAGACACCAACTTGGCAGTTACTGAAAGATAACAGAAACACGGACCAGGCAATCGAGCAGCTGTAAGGCAAACAGAGGACGAGGACGTCAGTCATGGATCAAAAGCATAGGCAAACATATGCACAGGCTGAGACACCAAGTGAAGGAATTTTTTTCGTATATAGTAATAGGGCTAAATAAGACGCTAATACACACTGGGCTCAATTGCTGGGTGTTGTTACTGTCTTTAAACCTTTGAATATGTCTAGGAAGCCAATGGCAGTCGGTGGGTTATTCTTTATTTGACTTCAACACAGATTCGATGAGTTTTTTGAGTGCTGTGCACACAGGTTTAGCGGCTAGCTCTAGGATTAGGCATTCCATAGGTCGGTGACACACAGTAAATGCCACCTGCCTACATACTACTTGTACAGCTTGTTGCGATGCCCAAGGAGACGAAAAATTCTACTCAGCCGGAAGACAAGGTCAGTGTCTGCAACGTGAATCCTATCAGCCGGTTCGTACGTTTTGTTGCGGTCCGGCAGTCTGGGAAGGTCGAACTCCACAGGTTATCAGCGTCTCAGGCTTTCCAAAGATAGCGAACAGGTTCTGCTGCTTCTCATCTGATCCTCCAAAGACCCACCATATCACGAAGGAGGTACGTGTATCAGACACGGAAGTTCTATTAGTTGGGACTTTGCAAGCGCCTTCGAATGTAAGAGAGTTTCTTGCGTGCTCTTGCGACATCCCGTAATTCTTCTTCGTCCGCAGCGGTTGAAATTCGTAAAGTTAGTGCGAAGAACGATCTGGTCTCCTGACACGTTCTCCACGCACAGTTGTAAACACACATAGGTACTGATTACTTACACTAAATTGCGATTGTTTTACACCTACCGCAAGTTCCCAGTGGCGATCTATACACTCACTTGAACCACGGCCTTTTAGCCAGAAGTGTAATTATGTCTGATCAAATTCTTTATCTCTTTCGGCAGTTGTAACCTGACCGAATTTATGCGTACTTCCATTTAGGCCGATGGTTTCCTTATGATCATACGAAAGCAGAAAATATTGTTTCTGTTGTTCATTTAAGTTGTCAGTTATTCTCGTCGTGCAATTTTAACGTTGCTTGATATTTAGAATTGTCTTGGAAAACCGTCAACTCAGCATAAACAAAGTTGGCAAAACCAAAAGGGGAGGCTGAAGAAAAACATTCGGAGTGTTTTTATGAACCGAGGCAACAGTCGTCGAGTACGTATTACGGATTTTTGGCATGGCCACTATTTGAAGTTTCCGACACTTTCTGACCAAGTTACACGTTATAAAGTGGTCAACATGAGTTTACCAGAAAATGAGCTTTTACTAAGAGTGTAATTGCATTTAGCTTGGAAGAGACGCTCACAGATTTGGTTTCAATACAAAGCGTGCGCTTCCATTTGTGGCCTGAAAGTCCAGTCTAGAACATTCGTCTGGCTTAAGGGCCGGAGTCTGCTTCTGAACCTGGGATTAGTGTGACTAATGAACTAAAAATGGTTGTCTTAGCCTTCCTTGTCTTTACTATATTCTTTCTATATGATTGCGCTCTCTGCATGCACTCTCAAGAAGTTACACGTGGCCCAGTTTAATAATTAATACCCAATTGCCTTGGAGCGGCTCGATTTGGCTGGGCAATTTTACAATGATTTGCTTGCAGTGTATTTGCTTCGGACGGACAAACAGGGGAAGGAACGTATATTTTCTTTCGAAAGCCCTGTAACGATTCAACGGACTTAATCACACGTAACTTGCGGTTATCGTTTCAGCTCAGCTTTCGTAATCCTTAGACACCGTAATAAGTCAGCTCACTGGACCACATTACGTTCCAGTTTGGAACCGGTGGTTGTTACTAAGGAGTAGATATTTTTGGTCGTTCCCGTTATAACTATATTCCAACCAGTAATTCCGGCGTCGACATAATGTACATTGATTTATAATCGCATGCGATTTTAGCATCGTCACTGTCACGAATGACGTCAAGTAAAATTGGAGTGTCTCGATTTAGTAGTTCCTTACGATCGTTAATTACTTGAAGGAAAAAACCAAAGAACCGAGGGAGGATGGAATAGTCATCTTCCATGTATTAGCCGTTGTCGGCCAGCTATACACCAATCCCAGGTTCGCATATCCCGGGACTTGATGCTGCACTCTGGTTGTTAAACATTAAGTGAATGCTTTGCCACCAAGTAACAGACTCGAACTTTGAACTCTAAGGTATGATCAGATTGGAATTTTCTCTACTGTCGGCCGATATCCGAGTGCGTATCTGATGTTACAACGAAATAGCATTCGTTTGGGAACATTTGTAACATGACGATATTATCGGTTAATGGGTTCGTATCACGACAACGCAATACCCGTATTAAGTCGGGATTTTAGGACTTGTTGTTGTAGGATGTGAAATCCTTAGGAACCTCTATAAGACTTGCCTGGTTCTTTGGTAAGTGCTCAGATTTTGTTCCTTCGAGTTCATTCATTAATATTTATTATAAATACCAACTTTTTCTGTTTTCAAACCCTCTAAGCAATATATCGGGTTCTTCCTAAGTCATTCACTGCGACAACAAGCATGATTCCATTACTTTCGACCTCAATTTTTCTTTTTCAGATCCCCCGGTCCGCTTTAGTCTCTTCAAGCATGTTTTTCCAAGCAGCTTTTGAGAGTGGAATGTCAGAAACGCGTTCTGGACGATTCTTTTTGCCCGAGTTTTCCGACCGACAGCTCCAACACCTTGCCAACTTCACATCTAACCTTCATCTGTTTGCCTCTGATTCATCGTCCCCTCCGAATAAGTCCAAACCATCTACCGCTTTAGAGAGTGTTCTGGTGCCTTCGGTTACCAATGAATGTGAAAAAGAGGAAAAACTATGTCGAATAATTGAGGCTACTCTAGTTGCCGATTATTTGCAAATGCCTTGCTTCAAGAAACAACTCGTTGATTGGCTTCAGGAGTTACTTTCTTCGGCTTGTGATAAATATTCGGCCTGCTTTTCTCAAACTCATCGCTGTAGCTTCTTCACTGAGGCGCTTACGATCCTCTCCGATCGGCGACTGCACGACCTCAAAAGGGTGTTTGTAGAATATCTCTATCGTTTTCCCCAGTTTTTCTTCAGTCCCCGATACGCTGCCTTAGACATCACTCAGTCCTCACTTTCCAAGCTAGTCGTACGGTGGCTGTCCTCAGACAAATTATACTTCAAGTCTGAGGACGAACTTGTTGATATCGTGAGTGATTGGATCCAAATGTCCTGTCAGTCCAAACGGCGTTATTTGTCAAACGAACGTCGCTGTGAACTCCTCCTCACTTTAACGTCCCCACTTAGACTGGGTTTGCTCAGTTGGTACGGTCTGCAAGCCTTAATCTCCCTTTTGAATGAAAATCTGACCCTCGTTGCGGAAGACTTCTCCCTGAATTGTCTTCTCCTCGTCTCGCAAGCGTTGATAGCGCGCGATCTCTGTTCTTCCATACAGTCCGCACTCTGTGCTTCCCTCCTTCCCACCGACCTTCGCAACTCTCTCGGCTGCCAAGCCTTCAGACAAAGGGCCAATGTGCCTGTTTTGACGTTCATCGTCAAACAGGACTTTCCCATGCCGGCAATCTCGGCATATTTTATCGACCTGGTACAGGGACGTAGTCTTTGTTCCAGAATACCCTCTTCCGTGGAGTCGGCCTTCCTATCGGAGCCCAGCGAAAGCAACCCGATACACCTCTGCACTGCGGAACTACAGGATTGTCAGAACCTGGTATTTCTTTTCATGCATCAAGTAAACGTTGCCTGTGTGCGCGGTTGCGTGTGGAATCTGGCAACTTTAGAGGCAGAGTGGCTTCCACCATTGAGTCTGAAACATAGTATGTTCAACTGGGCCGCAGACTCACACCACTTGTCTTTCGCGGCACCGCATTCTGTCGGTGTGGTCTATTCGGCAGATGGCCTTGTGGTCTACTGCTCATTCTCAGTTCTTGGCGACGCAGTACTTTGTCTCTACCAGTTCGATCCCGGCAGCTGGACTTGGAAGCCTCTAAGCCCGCAGAAACTGGAGCTGAACTTTGGCTGGACTGGTGGCAACTTCTTCACTCCCATGCCGCAGGCTACCCGCCAGGGAGACTCCTGGCTCTACGGGACTATGGAGCTGCCAACCGGCAGTGTTTTTATTCGCGCTCGGCCCTCGAGAACCACTTCCCGCCTTATTGAGGTGGAACGTCTGCCCTCACCAGATTTTGTCCTCCGTGCTCATAGGCTAGTTGGAGTCGACGTTTCAGTGGACCACGGCGAGCCTTCCTCAAGTAAGCCTAATTATTTCGCGTATTTCGGCTCTACCTTCGTCTCTCTCTCTGCCATACCCAGCCTTTCCTACGTGTTTTGTTGATAATTCGCCTTTTGCCGTTTACCCCCTTTTCGTCACATACTGCCCAATTTTGGATAAACTGGAGCTGTTCACATATGATATCAGGTGTTGTTGTTCCCTGACCTCTATTATTAAAAATAGTATTATGGCAGGGAGCGCTCACCGATCGTTCCTACGGAACTCACTCGTTCTGTTGTGCCTTACTGGCTCTCTCTTTCTCGAACCAAACCAGCAACGCACAGCGGCGCACGATATAAGCGGTATGTTATTACCGACAAAGACAAGGGAGACCGGGATGACCATTTCTGGCTTATTAGCCGTCGTCAGTCAGTCATACCCCATCCCGAAATATTGTTTTGCGCATAAACGTCATCCTTATTGACCATATTTGCTGTCCATAGAAGCTAACACCAATGAAAAGCCACTAAGGTCTCAAGTGAAACTCCCTAATATCCGCACTTTTAATGAGTATTTGTTGGTTTTTGACTACGCAGATTTCGGAAGTACGAACACACACAGCTAGTAAACTTTTCGGATTTCTTGACTTCGTATTTTTGTAGTCTGATCCCTAAAAACTTGATTGCTACTTGAGATGCGTCCAACCCTACCGGAAGTGACAAGTTATCCAAAGTCAAAATCATTTGGAAACAACCGTTTCAGGCATATCACCGCACTATACTTGGCAGTAAATACACACATTTTAAGGACCTTGGAATGCTGAAAGTAGGACGACAGCAGCAAAAGATTAAATTTATCCTTTAGGCCTCTGACCGTGAATCTTATCGTTGAAGACGACTGTTACCACAGGCATACGATAGTATGTAATCGCAGCAAAAAAGGCTGCTTGCGAATGCTGAGCCTGGCGTACTAAAATTGTTCATGTTAAAGCAGGAAGAAGCGTGTATTTTGCATAGACATGGCCTCCGTCTCGTCCGGAAATGTGCCCATGCTCATCTTTAGTCTTCTTAACTTTGTCCTACCATTGGATTACGGTGGGTGTGATAATGGACGATGAGGTAAATGCACTTACTGGAACCCAGTTCACGGCTGCACCCTCTCCGGGACGGTATTTGTCATCCTCGCTTGCGACAGACGAGCCTCCATAAACGACAATGCAGGGAGGAGCGGAGTTTAGGCGCTGGTGACACTCGATAACTACCAAATTATCCGCGAAGTTAGTGCCAAACCGCCTGCAATGAGCGACTCTGTTCGCGATTAATGGTAACTTCATTTTTGACAGCTCGACCGAGGTCCACTGCTATCACTCCTTCCCCATAGCGACGATTTTCGCGGTTCTTGATGTCATCTCCCACATTTCGACCTCATGCGGTCTTTCGACGCTCACGGCGGAACCCTCAGTATTCGCCGTCTACTAGTATTTTGGTCGTACCTCTCTTCCCCATTCGTCGGCTCGGCTCGAAGCGTACTGTGGCCGATCGTGTCTGGGTTTCTCTCGTCTGGCTATGACCGATTATAATCCGTTATATACCGCCACATGCGGGCCAGTCCTGCCCGCATTTTTCTGTTATTATTATTAGCGAGGGTTTTTTTCTCCTGTAAAATTAATCCAATATTTTTTAAATTTTTTCATTAGAGTCTTTTTCACCGCTCGCTCATCATTTTTCTTAGCGGACTACTCATTCAGCAACTATGAATTACATTTTGTACAGATTCCGCCTACCTCGTCTAAGTTCTATGTAAATTTATTTTTGCTTGCTTTGATGGGACCCCGACGGGTCTTTAATAAAAAATTATTAAAATTATTATGACGTGAGCAGTTCGAGCACCTCCCCAGCTTCGGTAACCAACCAATCTAACCATCGCTTTCGCCCGCATCAGAGTTCTATCCCTCTCTAACTTATACAGTGTCATGTGACCCAACACCCGAAGTAGAAATCACCGGTGCAATGCGGAGAATGCACAACAACAAGGCTTCCGGAGGGGATGGTATTCCCACTCAGCCCGTGGCCAAAATCTTCTCTCTGGCGGACTGAAGTATCCATAGTCACGCATGAATGACGTTCACCGACCTGGCCCAATTAATCGGCAAAATATGAACCTTGGGATGTTCCCGAGACCTGCGATTTGCCATTCAGCGAGGGGTAATCGCCAACCATTGTCATGAAAACAAGGAAAGTCGGGATTACTATTTCCCGTTTATTATCATCAAGCAGCGTTACCACACCCAGGACTGCAAGTCCTGAGATCCTGAGCCCAAATCAGCTGGCCAATGAACTTGACGTTCCGACAGTCAAGCCACGGACGCACGCTTTGGTGACTGTAATTCGGGATGCGTAGACTCAGAATGAAATTACTGACAGGACATGCCAGACTGTGGCGGCCATTTCTGGCTTATTAGCCGTCATTGGCCGGCCATACTTAACTCCAGGCTCGGAACCACTAAGGTTTGAACTTGCGTTCTGTGGGTTATAACCCTAACGCTCTAACAACTGAGCCACGGACTCTTTGCCCTGTCGGTTGCGATCGGTTATATTAATTATGGTAGAGGGCGCTTACCGATTGTACTACAAGACCTACGCGTGCCGTTGCGTCTTGAGCCCGAGTGATCTCATTTTGTCTATAATAATGGTCGTTGTGCGGCCGCCCGCGACGCTACAGATCGAGCCCCAAGACAACCGGGCGGGTAGGTTCGGTACTGCGATCAGTGGACACCCTCTACCGTGTTTGTATTCGTATTTTCACACGTTTGCTGTCCTCATCCGATTTTGAAATGTAACATCTGTTTCGTTTGGCCTTGGGGCATACCCGACTAACGATAACAAACAAGCCAGAGATGGGTACTGTTTCGCCGCGGTTCCGGTCCGTAAGTGCTCGGTAGTTGTTCGCCCGCTGCTTGGTGTTCCAAGGCAAAACCGAAAACCCCTGTCCCACCCGTCGAACCTTGCCTCCGTCAGTTTTTTACGAGCCAACGAGCGATTTTATTAATGAATTCGTCATTAAGTTGCTCAACACTATGATCCCTAACTAACAGCCTGACAACTGGATGCAGCCTCAGACCCTCGCACTATACCTCTATTTCCAGAATCTCGAAACTACATTAGCACAGTTTGGTGGCTTACACTAACAAATTGCTTATCTCTCGCCTGAAGGCACCAAATTATTACTCAGAACGCTTTCTCTGCCGCAGTAAAACGACCGGCTTTTCGAATGATCCTGATGTCGCACGGATATGAACACGTCAGTCCATCACATTCGCTATTTGCTTGAATTTTCGGTGAATTGTTTTTAGCTAGTGTGGTCTTGTAGCAACCTATAATAAGCCACAGACTGAAACGACCCTTTCGTTGTCTAACAGTCACCAGTTAATTTAATCCTTTCCCGCCACGACTTTTTCGTCTGGCGGATAGGCAAACTTGGTCCTTTACGGTTGTGAGTTCAGTTTCGCAATGTAGGTGGGGGGATCTTCGTGCATTCAAGAGACCAAATTTACTTTCTGAGGGATATAAGTGCGTTTACTTTGTCTTCACAATTTTAGCACACATGGAATCCTACATATTCCCCTTCAACGCCTGCTCCCGTGACAGTGAGGCCATGCGAATGTGCTACTCTCAATCTCTAGGCTCATGGCAACGGTGGAATCCCCTGGATGATTCTACGAACGTTTCTCCTGCTCCCACCCCGTCGTCTTCCTCCCAGCTCCTCAGGTTCGGTCTCTCTCGGCGGCTTGTCGGCTTCCGTGGCGTAGTATGCACGAGCAGTCTCAGCCTGCACAATTCGACTGCAGTTTTTTCGGGCGAGAGGGCGGCCGATGACTCTACAGAGACCACTGACTCCGACTCCTCCGCTTCATCGCTGCTCGATTCTGTCTCCTCCAGTTCGCCCAACACCTGCATTTCCCCCCTACTTTCCACAGCCCGACCGGACTGCCTTATGTCTACCAAAGAATCTCCGGGGGTTTCCGCCGCCGCCGCCGAGTCGAGTTGCCATCGGAGGCTCCGCAAGCGTCACCCCGTACGGCGCGGGCGCCGGGCGCGTGTCAGCATCCTCAGTCCGGGCAGTTACCTCGTCCTGGCGGGCAGATTAGCTCAAGCGGTGTCTGACCCTCCGGAGCCGCTGGTCTCTGGCGTTTGGCTGATAGACCCGAGTCGGCATCTACCCCGAGCCCCGGTTTTCAGTCTACCTGATCAACTAGGCAGCTTGTTGCATCGAAACTTGGATGGCGTGCGAGTAACAGTGGCGTTGGCCAACTGGTCAGCCCTGGCACAAGCCGCCTCTGCCCCTCCACTGATGCGTTTTCGACGGGCCGTCACAGTTCCGAAGGAAGCCAAGCTCGTCACTGGATTTACAGCCGCCGCCGCCCCCGCTTCATCATCCTCCCTCGTAACCTCAGTACTGCCCGGCGCGGGCAGTGATTCGGACTGATATTGATCTTCTCACTTTCTTTATCCTATTCCTCCCCCCCCCTATACCAACGTTGCCTGCAGTTCAAATGCACTCCGCCTTTTAAGTCGCATGTCTTTCGTCATTAAAGTCAGGATGGAGTATTGTTCTCCCATTCGCCCGCTGACCTGCGGGCATCTTGGTGACGATGTTGCATTTTCTCTTCGCCTTCTATCTGCCCTGCTCTACCTCAAGAGAGTCATCTACTCGCACTGCTGTCTTCTACTCCCTTAGTGATCTTTTGTGTCTAGTTGGAACTGAAGTACAACAGTAGCCGTTAATGTAATCGAATCCACCATATTTCATAACCGGACCCCGAGCTTGCCGTTTATTTCAGATGTTATTGCGAACTGAAAGTCGATCAGGCACTTTTTATAGCTGAGAGTGACCTCCAGTCTAACCTGAGGGAGCACGGGTGCTCAGTTCTATTTTGCACCTCTGACCTATAGGCCTTGCCGGCGGTGACATGGCGATAACCAGTCAATAACTTCGGAATGCTGCTAACACAGACCGGGGTGACTGGAACGACCATTTCTGGCTGATTCGCCGTCACCAAGCAGTCCCACTCCAACCTATGGAAGGGAAGACCTGGGATCTTATACCCGAGTGTGACCGGACGCTTTACTATTTGAGCCTCGGGTTCACGCCCTGCCACTTGGAATCTAAAATAACTAGAAACGCATGAAAGTGTCGTCCAAAGACCTTGGCCATCTTTAGATGGCATGCAGTCGTTCCGTTTTGTCTTAATGCTTTGGTAAGGAGTCTTTTCTGATGGCAGCAGGGACGGCGCGGGGTAGGACTATGGATTAGTATCATAGCAACCCACAATCTACGCCTATTTGTAGGTTGTGAAGTTGAATAAGTGTCATAGGCCATCGAAGTGCACTGAATACGAACAAATTAGAAATGTCTTGGACCCCTGGTGTTCTCCTCGCCAGAGATCGACGCACAAGCTTCTAGCAAAGCCTTCGAGACTGGACGTTTAAGGTCCGACCCGGCCTTTTATGCAAACAGTTGAGTTGGTCGCTACCGACTACAAGATAAACGCATAATCTCCGCATTTTCAAACCGATGGCGATAGGGTCGTTATTTTTGGGGTAACGAGCCGTTACCTTTGATAATTCTATTTAAGGTCTACAACATTCCGAAGATATGCAACTTTTAACTTGTGGACGGCCACTGCCGTACCCTCTTACCTACCCAAAAGTGACTAAAATAAATTGTCAACCCGGCGTGCTATGAGTGCGCTCCTTGATAGGCGGTGAATGGTCCCGTACTCGCAAGATATGTTACTGTCTCGGCCGAGCTATGCTCTTGAGCCGACAACTAGCAAGACGCACCTTGAAGGCATTGACCTTGTCAGAGCGGTGAGGGCGTCGTTTCATTTTTGCACATGCTGTGAAAAGGGCGGATGATGTTTTGTCCGGGAAAGATGTCACCTAAGCCTCCGTACGTACCAACGAAGACGACCTCGGCGCAACTTGAAAAAAGCATTGACAGTCCAAGCCTCTAAACAACTGGAAGGTCACAAAAATTCACCCCTGTCCAGCTCATAACTGATAGCAAACATGCGTCAAACGTACATTCTTTCTGAGTATTGAAGACACCTCTGTGTGGGCAATGTTTTGGTTAAGCATCCCTGGGTTTTTACGATTTGCTTGTGCTTCGCCGAGGACCGCCGTACTTGGGGTCTTTGCTACAGGTGAGGCCGAAGGCTCCGAAATTTTTTTAACTATATTGGCGGCCTGTCTGACGAACATATGCCTGACGTTAATTGACTGTCTTACGTGTCGTCACTTTGGAGGACTGCACTGCGCTAATGAAGTCACCTTATAGAAGAATACGGAGGTCTTTTTCGGAATTTAGGTCTTAGAACTCCGCTGGTGAGGTATTGCCGGGAAGTTCTCTTGCGTCTTCATCTGATTGAGTCTACGTCTACCGTCACGCCCATATCCATCTTCACTTTGTAGCCCATTTATATTCCTTTGCGTTGTGATAGGTCATTATCGTCCATGAAAGTCCTTCAGGAATTCAGGTATTTTGCAAGAAACATCTGGCCCGTCCTTATTCATTAGATCTTTTAGCATCCTTTGAAAATGAGTTACCCGAAGACGGATGCCTTGGTGATGCCACCCATAGTAAGATCTCATATCGATGCCGTGACTCTGTTGCTACGGTTGTTGGGCTAACTCATGAAATGTCGACCGAAATTCCGAAATGCGTTTTCGTTTCGAGAAGATTAATTAAGTAGGGTTGTAAAACAGATCATCATCCAGCGTCATTCTATAATAATTGAGTTACCTCAGGACGCCGACTATCGAACGAACTTCTTTCCGGCTGCATGCAAAAACTACACTTTGCGAAAAATAGCTACTTGAATAGCACACATTTTTCTCGATGATTTTCGATGCCCTTGCGAATTCAATTAGATTTCATTGACAACAGCATAAACACATTCATTTTTTGCTCATTCGGTAGCAAACTACTTCTTCTTTCAAGTTTGTACTCGGAGAAAGAGCATTATTCGGTTTTAAAAAGTTTCTAATTGTGAGATTTTTTAATACTGTGAAATGGCCGTTCATAAAACGTCATGTCTATGCATTTACCAATGTAGCTTGTAAAGTTAACCATAAGGCTCAAATCCACTGCTAAATTCTATGAGTCTCGTATGGTCTCCTCTTAATACCGTAGAGAAATGTATGGTTTTCCGTACGCGGAAAATACACGCCCCGTAGTTTGCAAACCCTTAATCCAAGTGTAACGACGGGTCGGGCTCAAAGTTATTCTGGAATTGGGAAAGTTTTTTAAAACCGAATTATATCCTTCCATCGTGTATAAAGTTGGAAGAAGACGTAATTTCCTACCGAATAAGCAAAAGAATGAAGAATTTTATGCATGTTTTCCAGGCATTATAATTAACTTCTAAAGGGCATCGAAAATCGATGAGAAAAATGCGTGCTAATTAAGTAGTAATTTTTCACAAAGTGTTGTTATTTCGATAGCCGGCATCCTGAGGTAACCTAATTATTATAGAGTTATGTTGCGCGATGGGTATTTTTACAAACCTACTTTATTAATATTTTCAAAACGAAAACGCATTTCGGAATTTCGGTTGACATTTCATGAGTAAGCCCGCCTACTGTATATCCTAGTGACGGTCCATCATGATGCAGGGTGGAATACCTGTGACTCTACTGTCGAATACGCGAGCTCGGGGAGGCAACTCAGTAGCAGGATATGAGATTGCTGAAACTCGAGTTTTATTAGCTTGACGTTTCGGATTCCCACTCCAACCTATTACCGGAGACAGTCACAGAAAGGGGCAATAGAGACACAAGGAGCATCATATTCATAGAACGCAGTCGTCCGACAACCACATGTCTAAAGTAATTACCTGCATTCGCCTGCATCGCTAGGGGTCGCATTTGATGCGGATTATGACTTGTCAGTCCGTATTTGAGTTGTTGAGTGCTTTGGTTTCACCACCATTCTTCATTCTTGGGGTGACGATTATTCGGCAATTTGGCACGCTGTCACCGAACTTGTTAGTCAACCGCGCCCTCCCCGCTTGGTTAATTATTTTGCTAAGGCGAATTCGCAACACAGAATATGGAGGCGGAAGGTCATTGCGTCTGTCAGTTGAATGCGGCCCACGCAGTCGTCACCTCTTGTGAGGATTCCGACCTCGTGAAATGAGCCGCGATCCTTAAAGGTAGCAGCATTCCTCCTCACTGCTGCTGCTGCTGCATGTTCAGAATTTGCGTTCAGGGTATTTAACAAGTTTCTTTGTTGGCAACTGTACCAGGTCCGGTAAACGACTCTGGACATTTCATGCCGTGGCAGCGGATCTTCCGGTCTCACGCTCTGGCGCCGAATGGTTGCCCTCGGTTTGTGTGCAACTCCAAATCCCAGTGGTGCGGGAAGGCGGCTGACGGATTCCGAGACGTTCTTCAAGCAAGGGAGCATCGCCCAACTTCGGAGCCGGTTGGATTTCGTCTCGTCGCGTTTACCCGTGCACCAACTGACGAGTTGACGCGCATAACCATTCGTTCTAAGCACACGTCAAAGATATTTTTAACTCAGAAACCGTGTCTTTTAGTTCGTAACAATGCGTCTCGACAAGCCGGTGTAGCACCCTTGCACAGTTGTGTTTGTGGCCGGTTGGGTGGTTGCTTTTTAGGCCCGGCAGCCTTGTCGTATTAGTCGCTTTCCTGAACATCTTAGTTTTAGGCCACCGCAACCTTTGCGGTAGACGAGGATATCGAGGGAGGCTATTTGGTTGTCCTCTTCCTCCTACATCGTAAATTATGCGTTCGGAAAGACGGCGTTGAGGTGTTCTCTGAATGCCATCTCCTGGTCCCGTTCGATGACGAGCGTGCTGTCTACAAACCGAGATCAGAATTCTGGTCTGCGGTGTTGGAAGACTGGCGACTCCAACCATTGTAGAACAGCCCCAGGTAAGAGTCCCAAAATCGCCGAGCTTATTGCCGTGCCTATCACTTGCTCACAGATTGTTCCGTCGAACGTGAAGTACGTCTCGAGACAGAGCTTCAGAAGTTTGAAGATTTGAGTGTGTTTTTCCGCTTCATCGTATGTGTTCTGTAGGAATAATTCGACGGTATCCGCTGCTAGATCCTGCGAAATAAAAGTAAAAAAGGACGTGACATAAAAAGACACCATGACGTCGTTCTGCAGGAGATTTAGCCCTTTAAGTCCTTCCGTGCACTGCATTGACGAGCCGACTGTGATGTACGAATCGTCGGTCAGAAAGTTAAGGCGTCGAAACAGTCACTTTGCCAGTCCGTAAGTTGGAATGCTTTTGAGTGATATGATGGGTCGCAGAAGAGCACACTCTTCATGAACTTTTGGGAGGCCATAGAAGGGCGCCATGGTCGTTTCTTGCGCTCCCGTCATGCGTCGGTCGACGATATCGCACCTCAGTTCTCCAAGGTCAATAACGTCTCATCGATCTCGCGTATCGGGACTGTTATGGGGCTAGATTCTCATGAGACAAAGAATTGACGACCCTCTAACAAACTTGACTTTCTAGAGGTAGTCTATCCTATCCAATAAGACAGTTTGTCGCCCCTTGTTTTTAGGCACGGTAACGAGGTCTTTGTTGGCCCTGAATTCCCTTGGTACATCGCATTCCCGAGGTCGCCGCTAGCTCCTAAATCACAGCTAATTACAGAACCCGGTCACACCGTCCAATGTGACGAGACCGAGATTCTCGTAAGGGGCGATGACCACGTGAGCCGTTTAAGTCATGACTCTTCGGACCGCCTTCAACTGACATGCACAATGACCTTCCGCCTCCATGTTTTACGCTGCGACTTTGTCCAAGCAAAATAATTAGCCACATGGGGAGAGCGCGGGCGACCAACAGTTTAGGTGTAATGAAACCAAATGGCCGAGTAATCGTCACCCCAAGAATAAACAATGGGGAGAAAACCCTATTCTTGCTAGTGACCTAGTACGTTGCTTTGTTTCAAAATGCTAGTTAAAATGACATTGCTTCTAACAGCGAAATTTCCACTTATGCAATTGACGTCAATGACTTAGAGATATCAATACTCTGTTTTAAAGTAGGTCTGTGTACATTTGACAATGCTGGCCGTTTTTTGCCCATTAAACGCTCTGTTTCACTCAACGAATTGCCCTTGGATGTACTCCCATCCCACTTCATTGCGCGTACTTCTTTAATCCGGCGTAATTTTCCATCAACACTGCCCTACCTTCATTTCAACGGCCGGCAGTGCCACGCTAAAATCTCAATAATGACACTCCGGTCACCTGGCTTAAGCACCTGACTCCTGGCTGGCATCGCTAAGTCATGACCAGCAAATGTTTTAGTGAGCCAATAACGAGCATCATGTTTTTGACCTCATATCCACGTGGTAGGCGATATTTCGCCTCGGTTGAGCACAGTACCGTCTCATTCTGCATGTTGGCAGATCATTACAGGAGATACAAGATTCCGCTATTTCATAGCTGTTCAGTCACTGGATATCATGGTCGATCTCTGTGGCATTTATAGCCCGGCAACAGAAGACCCGCGTAGTATTCGAGTTGCAACTCATATCTCCTACACCTCTCTGTTTTCAGCGTCCAATCACTGGAGATATTAGTGGTAGGAAACCTACCCCGCTTCTTAGGCGCCTTGAACAGCTGACATACAGGCATAATCTGGATGCCACAACGTTTTAACAACTTTTCCTCTTACGATTTTCCTCTTCTGTACCAGCTCTTCTACCTCAACGCTTTGTCGGATAGCTCACGGACTGCCGACCGCATACTTCGGAATTACTGTCGAAGGTGCGATGGATCGACAGACGATAATCCCCAAATCACAAGTCAAGGAAGATAGAGCTAATGGGCGATCTTTACCGGGGTGAATGGAGCAAAGGTAGCTCAGCAAGCAGTTTCAGCCGGCCGAGTGTTCAGGTATGCGGGCATCCGCCGATAAGATTGTTGGCCGCCAGCTAGGTGCGCACCGCTGGTGTCTAAGCGGTGACTGCGTGCGGCTGATGCGAAGTCTGGAGCGACTCCAGCAGCGAGCTAACGGGGTGTGGGCGAACAGGAAGGCGGTATGACTGAGTAGCCAATCACAGGGAGGCGGACTGCCACAGCACCCCGGGCTTGACCGAAGGCGACATGTGGCGACGCCGAAGGAAATATTTATTTCGATTTTCGATGCGATCGGCCTTTGGAATCATCCTACAGCGGCTCCCTTCGCGTTGCCTCTCGAGGGACGAAGAGGTTCCGCATCCAACGCAGGACTCGGGGGGTTGAGTGTGGAGCGCCTCAGAGCTGTTGCCTCGGACGCTCCTCCGAACGAACCCTATGGTTCCCTACCCTCTCCTATATCATCCATATCCTCTACTCCCATTTCCTCCGTGTCCGTTATCACCAACTACAGCTTCCCCATCAAACTCCAACACTTCAGCCGTAGGACAATCTCACTCTTATCCTGTTCTTCCTGCATATATCACCTGCAATAGGCGGCACTTTCGCTTCCTGACCGCCTCGTTACTCTTTTTACATCCTTTGGCGTCGGTTTACGTCATCCTCCGGTCTCGGAGGGAGGTACTGTGCCGAACTTCTGGACTAAACGATCCTGAACAATGCG
Source organism: Spirometra erinaceieuropaei (assembly GCA_902702965.1). Classification (NCBI taxonomy): domain Eukaryota; kingdom Metazoa; phylum Platyhelminthes; class Cestoda; order Diphyllobothriidea; family Diphyllobothriidae; genus Spirometra; species Spirometra erinaceieuropaei. The sequence continues at coordinate 654,358 of CACRXP010000293.1, forward strand.
ACACCAGTAGGACTACGGCGACCTAGCACTGTTGTTATTGCTGGACCCCCCACTATCCGCAATCCGCCGATAACCCTCCCTATAGCGCACTGTTTCTGTGTTTTGCTCCAACATTAGACGGTTGGGCGTAGGAATGAGGAATCCCCGTATATTACAGATGGCCTTACTCTAATTTTCAGATGGTTAGGGTCAGTGTTTAAGGGCATGGGAATAGGTACCCCTTGGAACTTACTGTTAGGCCAAATTCTCGTATACGACCCACTAGAATATCCAATGCTTTGATTTATCTGCCTTTCGGCGTCTTTCCCAGGATTTTTTCGGGAAATTTTGGAGCTATGGTATCGGGAGCATCTTTTCGCTCTTAGTTTGGGGCATACGTAGAAACGACAAACTCGGCAGTGGGGAACATACTACACAGCCGAAAGCCTTCTGCTCAATGTTGTAAGGCGGCCAAGGCCGCAACTTCAATGCCATATGTGATCAAGCGGGCATTCGCAGTTTTCGATGAAGACTGCTTCTCCAAAGTCTTCGGCACGTTTGTAAGGCCGCATCTCGAATATGCAATTCAGGCCTGGAGACCACGGACGCATCAGGATTACAATCTGCTCGAAAGGGTGCAGAGGCGAGCAACAAAATTAATAAGAGGTCAAAGTGCACTGCCATACGAGACCCGCCTAACTAACCTTAATCTATATCCTCTGAGTTATATGCAGTTGCGCGGAGACTTGATATAAACTTTCCGTATCGTGCGTGGCTTGGACTGCGCCCTTCGGTACGACGACTTTTTCCAACTCGCCACTACAACTAACCTCCGGGGACAAAATATTTCTTCTCCAACCGTATCGTGGAACCGTGGAATAACCTGCCCCAGACGATTGTCATGTCTCAATCTGTGGAGACATTCAAATGTCGGCTTGACAGATATATGCTGCAGCCACAAGCGGACTATGTGACTTTTTAGCCATGAGACCATTGACCTATGCGAATCAATGTCTGCATTCACTTAATGCTGTAATTTCTTCACATTTTTGCCTGTTTATCGATTTTTGATGTAAAAATACGGAGTTCAAAGGCGTAAGCCTATTTTCCTCAAATACACTGACTGACTGACATCGTAGGCTTGCAGGTGTACTGGCTGGAGTTCTGTTGCCTGCCACGAAGACTACGTCACCATTCAACCATTCGAACCGGATGTTAGCCATTTTGCGTAAGCGTTACTTTTGGCTGAAAAGCGCTCTTAATTGTCAACGGTCAGGGAAGGAAACTAAGCAAGGTCAAAAATACGGTTTAATCAAGTCGAATGCAATGTACAGATGGCAAAAACTTTTATACAAAATGTACAGATGGGGTTCACGTATGACTGCCGCGCAGAGATGATAGGGTTCGCCATGCTTCATCGTGAGAAGCGTGAGGCAAGGGCTGAAAAAGGAACTTGCTTTGAATAAGTTGAAAATGATGTAACCGAGTGCTGATGACACATAAATTTCTAAAACCAACGCCATAATATAATTATTTGCGTACACGAAATTTTCCGACAGCTAGAAAGCACTTAGTCCAGATAACTAGGAAAAGCAAAGACGTTAGGCAGCACACAAACAGTGGGCAATTTTACTGGCAACTGTCCGACAAACGGGGCACGTAGACTGGAAAAAAACTTGCGACTACAACAGACTCATCGGTTTCGAACAAAGGACGTTCGAACCAATGGATACCAAAGCTACTTCATCAAGCAAAGCAAGCGCCAAGTCAACAGACGACGGCCACAAGTAGGACAAGCCGAATTCTGGAGGGCCATTCCTGACCTTAAAGGAGTCTCCGAGCGGTTTCCCGACTGTTATCGCCCGCCAGGGTAGGTATTGCCCATAGACCTCAGGCAAAATTTCGCTGCTGTTTGATGCAACCCAAAGACATACTGCCACCCACTGAAACCTCAGCAGTTGTCTATCAAAAACGTTGTAACGATGGAGACCGCAACTACGTTGGGGAAACCGGACGGAAATTGCGGACCCGCCTACATGAGCACAAACGAGCAACTCGTAGACTAGACCCAAACTCACAGCTTGCGGCTCACATCGGGGAGACTGGTCACAGTTTTGATTTTCAAGGAGCAGCCCTCTTAGACCGGGGCACCCCAACGACAGTGTCTCACACTTGAGGCTTGGTACTCAGGTGTCAACTCCATAAATAGGCATCTAGACCTTCCTTTGGCCTATAAAGTCCTACGTAACTACATACGCCGTGACGAAGACAAGACAGTCATAGGGAGCCTAAGACTACCGAGTAAACACGGCCTGTAGACCATTTTACCCAAAAGGGGGACACAAACGCAACTAACCCCAATTGAGGTGACGACACGCAATGCAGGAGGCCACTAACACTCACAGGCGACGACCAGTAGGCTAAGGCAGCGAAAAAAAGGTCGATCAGCCCAAGACCAACTAATCAGACTGTCTGTTCAAAATTCGGATCGATTTTTCACTAGACGCTTTGATAATGGAGAGCCGCCCGCAGCTCTTCGAAACGTCAGCCGAACAAGTCTCTCGATCCGGTGGACACTTGATTTTCCTCAGATTATCAACCCGGATCTCTTACTTTTGCTAACCTGAGCTCTTTCTTTTGTGTTAGAGAATTATGAAAAGCAAAGACGTCAGGCAGCACACAAACAGCAGGCAATTTTACTGGCAACTGTAGGCTGGAAAATAAACAATTTGCGTCTACAACAGATCCTTCGGTTTCGAGTAAAGGGCGTTCGCGTATGGGTGTTGCGCTTTGTCTAAAAACTCTGGGCTCGAGGCCTCGAATACGATCATACGGGGAAGGACAATCAATAATTGAGAGGTCAGGGGTCTTGCAATCAGGCCCGATGGGTGGCCGCCACCCAATGTGACTACAAATACTTCCAAGTCACAAAAGGCAGCGTTATATGCACCACCGCTCTAACATACATTGTTGCACGGTCGTTACTGATCTAGCTTAGATGGCATAGCAGGCATCCTGCATGCCCCATACGTTATAAACCCTTTTTCATAATTCCTGTATACAGTAGATGTGCTAACTCATGAAATGTCAACCAAAATTTCGAAATGCGTTCTCGGATCGAAAAGATAAATTAAGTAGTGTTGTAAAACTAATCATGATGCAGCATAAATCTATAATGATCCAGTTACCTCAGCGTGTCGGCTTTCGAAAGAACTTATTTTCGGCTGCATGCAATATCTATACTCTGCAAAAAATGACTACTTAAGTAGCATGCTATTCTCTAATTGATTTTCGGTGCCCCTGAAAATTCAATTATATTTCATGGAAAACATGCATAAAAATATTCATTTTTTATTTATTCGGTAGAAAATCACGTCTTCTTCCAATTTCATACTCACAAGAAGAGTATAATTCGGTTTCAAAAAAGTTTCTAATTGTGGGATTTTTTAATACCGTTAAATGGCTGTTCATGAAATGCCATGTATCTGCATTTACGAATGTGGCTTGTAAAGTTAACAATATTGCTCAAATCCACTGCTTACTTTTATGAACCTCATATGGTCTCCTCTTAACACCGTAGAGAAATGCATGGTTTTTCGTACACGGAAAATACACAGCTTGTAGTTTTGAAACCCTGAATGCAAGTGTAACAGCAGGTCGGGTTCCAAATTATTCAGGAATAAGAAAGGGTTTTTAAAACCGAATTATACGCTTCTTTCGAGTATGAAGTTGGAAGAAGACGTGATTTTCTACCGAATAAGTAAAAAATGAATATTTTTATGCATGTTTTCCATGAAATATAATTGAATTTTCAGGGGCACCGAAAATCAATGAGAAAATAGCATGTTACTTAAGAAGTCATTTTTTGCAGAGTATAGATCTTGCATGCAGCCGAAAATAAGTTCTTTCGAAAGCCGACATGCTGCGGTAACTGGAGCATTATAGATTTATGCTGCATCATGATTAGTTTTACAACACTACTTAATTTATCTTTTCGATACGAGAACGCATTTCGAAATTTTGGTCGACATTTCATGAGTTAGCACATCTACTGTAGATGTAAATGCGTGCCCAGCATGTTTCATTCCTGGTCCTTGCCATACCAGTGGTTTTCTATGGGCCGCATTTAGCACTTCGACGTAATACTACGTGGTCCGTCCTAAACCATACATCATGATAGCCTCAGATGCTTTCTAGTCTACGGTAGTAAGCAGCCAGACAGCATTACACTCTGCGGCGTCTAACCGCTCACTTTGGTCACTAGAAGGCGCTGGTATGATTATAAATATGAATTGCCGATTATACTAGTAGGCTGTTTACTAAGCGGATAAACAAACCACCAAAAGCTCCTATGCGTAGGGGTAGAACAAGGAGAATGCGGCGACGTATATTTGTTCAATCTGGTCCACTGGAAGCTACTGTTATGAGTAGAACTACAAAGAATGGCGGGATGTGGGATATAACGCATATTATGACGTCATGCAACATAAAGGGTGGAAAAAAGAGGTTATGCGGAAACGGGAGACCGGGTAATCAAGTGATGTCAAACTATCCAACGGAAGTAATTAGCAATCACATAACAATATGTTTCAGAGGCGTGCATAAGTTCTCTGCGTTTGTCCATAGGTCATTCACGGAGTCAGAACTTAAAACCAACGGAATTCTAGCATTTACGGTGTTGTTCGAGGTCAACAAATAAGCCCGAAATTGCCGCTTGACCATAGAATCGACGTCGACTTCCCCTCGACTACCCCCCGGCATTCGGCGGTAAAAACTATGAAGGAGTTCCTGACCGATTCTGAGGACCCCGTCAGAACCAAACGTCTCGAATCGACTGTTAAAGCAGTGCACCAGGACCTACTTGAACTTTAACGGGCAAGGTTGTGAGAAGAGCACGGGTGCACCAACGGCCTCAACACTCTCCAATTCGGGCAACGAGGCCATTAATTCAGACACTGAAAACTTGAGATTTCTCAAGTATCAGTCAAAGTCCTGACCTGAACACGATTTTGACAACTTCGCCATTGTAATTCAGATCAGATCAGATCAGATTTATTAAGGGAAAGGTAGGCGAGCGCCTCTGAACTCCCTTTTGGTTACAATAACGTAATAAAAAGCAATGTGTAAGGCAAGTATCAAAGAAAATTAGGTAAGTAATTACATGCAACAGGCATTGGTCACTGGTATAAATTTGTCTGTCAATGCCTTCTATGTCAAAATTGTACAATAACCAGTACGTGGTACTGACTGGACCAAGTAATATCGAAGCAAACGCATATGCTTCGGTCAGGAGAAAACGAATAGTCAAAAGTAATAGTACTTAAATATAAGGAGTAACATGCTTTGCGACGTAAAAACATGCAGACAAAAATCAACTCCATGGGCAGATGTACTGGTGCATCGCTCTTGATGAAGCGGCCGCAGTACTGACTTGCACGCGAATTTGTCTATAGAGGAGCAGACTTAGGCTGCATCTGTTTCGTTCACTTTCTGTACACACCGACTGCCGGAAACATGGTCAAGTCAAAACGACCAGAGAGAGAGAGACGTGGGCGCATTGGCCGACAAATCTAAACGGCCTCCCTTCGGACACCACGAACAATGTGGTATCGGATGGAATTTCACACGCGAGCAAGAGACCAACTTACGAGTCGTTGCAGCCTGGTCATCAGTCTCCGGTTAGTTATCACTTGGCAATTTCCAAGGCTATGACTGTTAGCGTGTCGTGATGGTTCGAACACGTAAAATGAACTTGTACGTTGGGTTGCCATTGGAAAAGATACCTTGAGAACGACCTCACCCCGCTGGAGTATTTCGTGTGAGTTAAAAGGTCCCCTCGGGCTACCCTAAGCTACTGGGCCAGCGCCTGTTAGCAACAGCAGAAGCGGCCGCCATCAGGTTGCGAAAACCGACCTGATGCGCCCAGAAGAGCCCCGTTCAGGCTCCGCGCTTATCGTGGTCAAAGGTTGACTAACCACATGAAACTATCCGCGCCCTTCCGCTCTTGCCCAGCCTGTATTTTAAAACCTGACTTCTATCGGCTTCTTTTCACTCACTGTACCCCTTCCCATATAACTGTACTGGCCTAACGAGAAGGTATCGAAAGCAACGTTCGCTCGCCACCTTTTCTTCTGGATCTAGAAGCTCAGATTTAAGAAACGCACCAGTCCATCTACCACGGTGTGCGTTTTCGCCGAAAAAATACTGTTCCTTTATACGCTTTAGGTCTGACGCTAGCGTCACCAACTTTGGGAGTCCAACGTAAACAAGCGTCCATAATAATCGAAGAGGACCATTGTCATTACCTGGTGACGGGAGAGAGAGGGCTGGAGTGACACTCATGATTTAAAGGTAGTTGGCTGGGGGGAGGGGAGACTAAAAATGTGTAGGAGGTGCTCGGCAGTAAAGCGTCGTTCAAAACAAAACGCAGTTAATGGGTAAGTCATTCGACCTATGTCGTTAGATGAAATTTAAAACGTTATCTCTAAATTCGCACAAGATACTAATAAGATATTCACCAAGAAAAGGCTAACCTAGAGATAGTCATCGTCGTCGTCGCTGAGACGTTCCATTCGCCGTTTTGGTGGTGTGTCCATGAGATCAAAGACGGCAGTATTATCCCGTTTCAGCTCGCCCATTCCCTCACGTCCGTGGTCCGTCTCAGGCGCGAAAGCATCCTCCTCATCCCCATCATACCGATGACCTCCGCGGCGCCGGTGAGAGGCACCACGGCCACTGTAACTGCTTTCTTCGTAGTCGGAGAGACGCTCACACCCATCCTCCATCTCCCCGTCCGTGGAGGCGCAGTCCTTCTCCGACAGACGCAGCATTGAACGGCCCTCACGCACCCGCACTAAGAGGACCCCGTCAGGCAGAGGTAGACAGGTGGGTCGACAGTTGCCATATAAACTGAAGTAAAGGTCCGCCACGGCACAACGCAGACGGGAATCACCAGCACAGCCCGAATTCATTAGGTTCCACAGACGGTCCACGAGCTGGGGTGTGTCCAGTCGGCTGCCGGACTCCCCGCGGGGGAAAGGAGGCACCTTAAGCAGCATACGTACAGTCTCGTAGCGAAGGCGGGCGTGCGAGGAGTCCGTGGAACCCTCGTTACGCTCGATGATATTCTCAAAAAGCCAGTACAAAGCAGTCTGGTCGCGCTCCCCACGAACAAAGTCCACTAGGCATTCGAGAGCCGCCAAGCGGACATCAATGTAACGACCGGTGGCCGCGGCCTTGTAGAAAATGGTAGGTTCAACAGGCACGAAACTGAAGCGCTGGAGACGGCGGATGGCCAGTAGGCAGGCCACGGTGACGGTGTTCTTGTAGCTGGGGATCTGCGAGTCGAGATTCATGCAGCGCGCTACCTCTTCCACCACAGTGCGGGCTTCAGATGGTAAAGAGGACACGGAGAGCACACCGCGCATCACGATGGCTGGTGTCAAGGTGTCCTTCATGGCCTTAATGATCTCCGCCCGATAGTAGCAGTCGGAGTAGGGGTTGCGTGAATTATCATTATAGCGATTCAACTCAACCAGGAAACTAAGTACGTCGCGAGGACAGACCTGCTGGATGCGCAGGGTAGCCACTGCGCGGACAATTGCCTTCTGTAGGAAGTAGCTCTGCAAATGAGAAAAGTCATTCTGCCGAATCAGTCCGCGGGCAATGGGGGAGGAGTAGAGTTGCCAAAACAGCGGTAACAATACGCTGGAAGCGGAAGCTGAAGAGTTGGGATTGCCACCACCGACACCGCCGCCGGTACCTATGGCCAGCTCGTTGGCCACACGACACAGAGCAAAGCAGGCATCTGTGCGAACACGAAAGTAGACACGTGAGTCGGCCACAATGTTTGACAGGGCAAGTCGAGTTTCTGGGGAGGCGAAATTGGCCAACACACGGACAGCCTCAAGTTGGCCGAGACAGTCACGATCGTGAGCCAGCATCAGATGCCACATATAGTCCGCCTGATCAGTGTGGATGCTGCGGATGACCTGGAGATCAGGATCAAGTCGCAGCCACAGAAGAGGTGAATCGGCATCAATGCGACCTAAATCCATCTCCACCTCATCTCCATTGGAGAGGGGGATCTTCTTCTTCTTGTGCTTGCGGGACTTGGAGTGACAGGGCAGGTCGCGAGAAGTGCGACCCTCTTCCAACTTGAAGGTATGCAAGAAAGGACCATCTAACTCTTGAAGCATGGCAGTCAACGTGCCGGTGTAGTTGAGTGTGCTTCGAGACTGCAAGTCCTAAAACGTGAGAGTGGGGGGGAGAAGAATGTCTTCATCACGAAAAGTGTAGTAAAGATAAAGCAACGGCGGTATCCGAATAATGGACAAATCGAAATGCTTAAGGATGCCCAGGTCAAGGGCGAGGGGGAAGACATAAGAAGTCGGGATAAATCGAAAGGTTTATACAGTGAGTGATCGATCTCATGAAATGTTCGCCAAAATTCTGAAATGTGTTTCCAATTAGAAAGGATTACTTGGGTAGGGTTGTAATACTGATTATCTTGCGGCAAAATCCTATAATATTTCGGACTCGGCAGGATGTCGGCTTTCGAATGCATGGCTTTTCAATCTCCTGTAGAAGTCGTGCTCGGCATAAAATGACTATTTAATTAGCATGCATTTTCCCCATTGACTTTCGATGGCCTTGCAAATTCAAATACATTTTATAAGAAACGTTAATAAAGATATGCTTTCTTTCACTCATTTGATAGGGAACCACCTTATCTTCATATTTTATACTCAAAGAGGCAGTACAACTAGGTTTTAAAAAAGTTTCTAATTATGAGATCTTTTAAGACCGTGCGATGTCTATTCATACAGCATCATACTTTTTCTTTTACCACTGCTTCTCATAAAGTGTACAATATAGTTCGCAACCATTGCAAAATTTCATGGGCTTTACATGAAATCTTTTTAAAGGCATAGAAGAATATGTGATTTTCTTTACGCGGGACGCATGAAGCCCGTAGAGTGCCATCACTAGGCGCTAATGCAACTACTGATCAGGCTCCAAATTAATTGAGAATTAGGAAATTTTTTTAAAACCTAGTTGTACTGCTTCTTTGAGTATAAAATAAGAAGATGAGGTGGCTCCCTATCATATGAGTGAAAGAAAGCATATCTTTGTTAACGTTTCATATAAAATGTATTTGAATTTGCAAGGCCGTCGAAAATCAATGGGGAAAATGCATGCTAATTAAGTAGTCATTTTTTGCCGAGCACGACTTCTAGAGATTTAAAAGAAACGCATTCGAAAGCCGGCATCCTGCCGAGTCCGGAATATTATAGGATTATGCCGTACGATAATCTGTATTACAATCCCATTAATTAATCCTTTCTAATTTAAAACGCATTTCAGAATTTTGGCGAACATTTCATGAGATTGGTTACTCACTGTACGTCTGTCTGATAGCACTCAAATGCCATGACTGATATCGCTTCATATCGCGTGGTAGTGCATGCCTGCTAACTCGAACGTAGTAGGTTAGCATGAACAACAGAAGGTTCGAGGATCTTGCAGGCCGATTGTTGGTGAGAATGCTGAAGTGCATGCTTTAACCGTTTTGAGTTATATATGACACTTTGTCCATGTGGGAGGTGCTGAGGAGGGGGGGGGGGGGATTGCAGTCAGATGGCACAAACGGGGCACTTTTCTCGAAAATGCTAAGCAGTTGACCACAGTAAGTCTATAGAGGAAGTCGCCCTTTAGCAGGAGACCCATCTATCCGTGTGTGTGGAGGGAGCCTAGGTTGATTTACCTGTTGGAGCGAAAATTGCTCCTGCCTGCACTACTGGCTTTCATCAGTACCAAACCGTGTGCGGAGCATAGTTCTTCGATTGTTTAAGTCGATGAGGCCATGCCGCACTTGACGGAGGTGGCGCCTTCCGACGCGGCAAAATGGTAACTTGGATGCACCCCCCGATCACAACGCTGGCAGCTGCTGGACTACGGTCGTGGGCGGAGGGGAGATCGAGAGGATGCGTAGGTGACCAAGGTGATTTGCGATGGCGATGGCAGGACGTAGCACCGCCTCGCCGTCTCTAGAATGAGGCCCCGACTGTAATATCGCAGAATACCACCAGGGGAGTCAGATACTTCTCAATTGGGCTTTTCTGCTCACCGCTTTGATTTCAGCAATCAACTAGCTCACTGCCTGAAAGAGCTGAGACTGTTGATCACAACGCCACCGTGGAGACACAGTGGTGTCAACTGCGGAACGCCATTCACTACACCGCCCCGGATGTCGTCGGTCGCGCATGCTGTCAATATCAGGATTGATTCGACGACAACAACGGAGAAATCTGCAACCTGCTCGTCGAGAAGAATAGGCTGCACGAAGCCAATATCTACCGTCGGACCAACGCCAACAAAACGACCTTCATACTGACCCAACTACGAAAAACTCGGCGCATCGGTGGGATTCGAATCCACGCAGAAAGGGAAAGGCTTTAGTATAACCAACGCTCTAACCACTCGAGCTACGAGGCCCCGCCGTACGACGCGAGTTTAATCACATTTGGGTCAAGTTACCCGCCCAACCTACTGCAACGTCTGGAATCCACGAAATCTAATACAGTAGGTTGACTGCCCAGACAGGATTTCCTAAGTAATTCACCTAGAATCCACCAGATGACTACTAGGCTTACGTAATTTATAGATGTTTTGGCAGATTTTGAATAATTCATATTGACCCAACTGGGCCTCGTAGCTCAAGTGGTTAGAGCGTTGGCTGTACTAAAGCCTTCTCCTTACTGCGTGGGTTCGAATCCCACCGAGGCGCCGAGTTTTTCACAGTTGGATCAATGTGAATTATTCAAAATCTGCCAAAACATCTATGAAAAACAACCTTCCCCAGATGTCGCCGTATGGTGCAGTACCGGCTGCGTGAGATACACGACGCCTGGATGGATCGCAAGGCGGAGGAAATTCAAGGATACGCGAACTTCAACGAAACGAAGAATTTCTTCGCATTAATCGAGGCGGTTTACAGACCCACATCCAAAGGAATCGCATTGCCGCTGGCTCCGACAGGTCAACACTTCTTAGTCACAAATTGCAAAGTCTGAAGCGCTGGATCGCGCATTTCAGAAGTTTCCTCAATCGTCCGTCTACAATCCCTGATCCAGACCTGTCGAACTGTCGGATGGGGGGTAGTTTCTAGGATTCCAAAATTAATATCTCTACTGGGTCTCCAAGCACGCCAGCTTGAGGTGCGAGGATTGTAGAGGACGGTTGCAGGTGTAGTCAAGTTTGGTGGTGAGCAATCTCCACATTTTCGCAAGATTTGCATGCATTATGACTTTTTGTAGGTAAGGCGTTTAGCAGACCGTTGTCCAGTCACTACTGCGTGGTCCGCGACGACTTATTCGTCAAACTCTACAGCCTACTCATCTCGCGGCTAGTCTTTGCTGACGGACATTCAACACCCGTCACCTGTAGACACACCGGGCTGCCCGTGGCCAGGCTAACATGCAACCCCTGTCTTCCTTGATAATAAGACCAGGCGAAAAATGCAGGCAGACATCAGACAGTATACTCTCAAAGAGGAAATACTATGTAGTCAGGATTGGAGAAGTGGTAAGCACAAAATAGGACATTGTGAATTTTCCCGGTCATACGAGACGATTTTGACCGAAAATGAATGGCTACCCTCTTCCCCTGGGAAAACAAACACTTAACCACCTATTGAGCGCCACCACTGTCTAATTGGGGAGAGGGAGGTAGGGCTGCGTCAGCCAATTAACAGTAACGTTTTGGTAAAAGGAGAACCGATTTGCCGGAATCCACTGCATTTCTTGAGAAGGAACCTGCATTGTTACATACTTCTGAGAGTTACAAACTGTCTTGTTTGAAGGTTTTCTAAAAATCATTACACAACTCTTCAAATACCGTCGGAAGGCATATCGAGATCTTTCTGGAATATTTCATACGTTTTCTAGACAGGTCTCAGGAGCGAGACAATCTCAAGAGTTATCTTAAAACAGAAATATTCGATTCTTTTAGGCGTCTTCCTCAAAACAAAGCCATCATAGCAGCAAACTGTAGCATAAAAAATGCTGAATTATTTACCATAGTGACAACACGGGTACTATCTAAAGGCCCAGACGCGTGTTTCGCCGATCTTTTACCTTTGCATGACACAGCTGCGAGGACTTCCGGTCATCAATCCTTCACCCCAGCATTCCCCATCTGCTTCTGGCATACAAACCTCATTTCCCATGTCACCTCTTCTAATTTATTCAGGGAAATTGAAGCAAATCCTTCCGATCAAAGCTTTTTTAGGCTCGGTCCGAAAGTTGATACGAATAGCTGAGTTTCAATCCACCAGCTACTGCGGAATAACCGCGTACTATTCACAAGCTACCAGAAGGCATGGCAGTAATATACAAACACTGAACGATTTGCCATTCTGACAGCACAGACACCAACTAAACGCCCAGACAGGAGTGTTTTTTCGATCTTGTGACGTTGCATGACGCGGCTACGAGGGCAACATCGCAACTGGACTATACGTGCCAGGAGGCACACGGGGAATGTTGGGGAACCACTGATGGGCAGAACCCCCGCAGCTGCGTCATGCAGTGGCACAGGATCGGCGAAACACACACATATGGACGTTTAGCTAGTACAGTGGGTGACCGATCTCATGAAATGTTGGCCGAAATTCTGAAATGCGTTTTCGATTAGGCGGGATTACTTAGGTGGATTTGTAATATGGATTAGCTCGCGGCATAATCCTATAACATTTCAGACTCCGCTGGATGTCGACTTTTAAATACACTTCTTTTCGACCTCCTGTAGAAACCGTACTCGGAAAAGAATGACTACTTAAGAAGCATGAACTTTTCACATTGATTTTCTATGGTCGTGCAAATTCGAATATACAGTGAGTGACCTATCTCATGAAATGTTGGCTGAAATTCTGAAATGCGTTTTCGATTACGAAGGATTACTTGGTCGCGTTTGTAATGCTGCTTATCTTGTGGCATACTCTTATAACATTTCGGACTTGGCAGAATGCCGGCTTTGAAATGCACTTCTTTTCAATCTTCTGTAGAAAGCGTGCTTGGTAAAAAATGACTACTTAAGTAGCATGCATTTTCCCATTGATTTTCGATAGTCTTGGAAATTCAAATATAATTTATAAAAACCATAAACAAAAATATGCTTTCTTTTAGTCAATCAATAGAGATTCACGTCTTCTCTTTATTTTATACTTAAGAAAGGAGTATAATTAGGTTTTAAAAAAGTTTCTCATTATGAGACTTTTTAAGACCGCGAAATGTCCATTCACATATCATCGTACCTGGCCATTTACCACTGTTCCTCATGAAATGTATAACATAGTCTGCATCCATTGCAAAATTTTATGAACTCTATATGGTATCTTTTTAACGGGATAGAAGAATATTGGATTTTCCTTATGCGAAAAGTATACAACTTGTTGACTGAAATAACTAAGCGCTGATGCAACGACTAATCAGGCCTAAATTATTTGGGAATTAGAAAACTTTTTTAAAACTTAATTATATTCCTTCCTTGAGTATACAATATTAAGAAGACGTGATTTTCTAATGATTGACTAAAAGAAAGCGTATTTTTGTTTATGGTCTCTATAAAATATATTTGAATTTCAAAGACCATCGAAAACCAATGGGAAAGATGCATGCTACTTAAGTAGTCATTCTTTGCCGAGTACGGTTTCTGTAGGAGATCGAAAATAAATGTATTCAAAAGTCGACATCCTGCCGAGTCTGAAATGTTATAGGATTATGTCGCGAGATAAACAGTACTACAAATCCACCTAGGTAATCCCTCCTAGTCGAAAACGCATTTCATAATTTCGGCCAACATTTCATGAGATCGGTCACGCACTGTACCTGTGATTCCAATATGGCAAATCATTCAGTATTTGCATACCATGGACTGCCTATTGGTAGCTTGCGAATATATCAGATTATTCAGCAGTAGCTGGGTGAATTTCAGCTCAAATATTCACATAAACTTTCGGATTGAGCTTAGAAAAGCTTTTATCCAAAGGACTTACTTCAAGTTCCCCACACAGACTTCCGAGGAAATTAAAAAAGGACAGTAAACTATAACATACTGGAAGATGATGCATAGCAACTATCTTCTTCTCTATTCAGAAGCATAGTTCATGATTTCATGTCGATGTTTGGAGAGTTAAGGAGCACGCTGCTTGCACTCGCACCATGTGTCTGGCTGCAAGGGATGGTCATTCTAGTCCGACCATACCCACTCCGTCATCCCTAGATCTCATCTGTGATTGTGCGCGAATGCTAAGCGCAGCGACTACACCCCATTGACTGCTTCGGTCGGCGCGCTAAATCAGACGGTAGTGAGATCATGAAACTCCAAAATCGATAACAGCGTGCATGAGACCCTCTCACAACAGGCGAAGACGGGGTCTTTACTTCACATTAGCTCCGCTAGTCTTGATCTAATCTGGACATTGGGATACGACGGGTACGGGGTCAATTAATGGATAAGTCCCCTTCTTCATTATAACCTACATCATGCGCAAGCTGGGGTGTCAGAAAACGGCCGAATAAAAACAGACGGAAAGGACACGTGTTCTATTTATAATCTTCATCCAACAAAGGGTTTGGTGTGAGAGGGCTCCAGACTGCCACAGAAAACGTAATGCCACAAACACCAGCCTATACCGGAATACCTGTTTGAGTTCCAACTCCACCACGTTTCGTTTCCGGTTAAACTGGAATTTGGCGAAGAGGCGCACGTGGCCCGGCTTGTAGACCCAGAGGTCGAGGAAGTTCTTAATGTCCTGGCCCGTAACGGTGGAGATGATGCGACGAAAGGAGTCCGTTGATAACAACAGGTTGGACTGGTTTTCGTCGCTCAGACAAGGCGGGACGGCAGGATGCTGCTGCGGTTGCGTCTGCCCTGAGACAGAGAGCGATTTGGCGTCTTTTAGACTGCAGCCGCCCTCACCAGCGCCAGCTGTCTCCTGCACCGGAGATGAGAGATGTGCCAGGACAAAGAGTTTGTTGAAGACCTGCAGGAGAACAGGCTGGCCGAATCGCAACTCCAACATTCGAATCACAAGGTGCGCCTTCTTTATGTACACGTTGAGGTATTCTGGAGACAGAACCTGGTAAGAGGCAGGGGAAAATAATAACAATACTCATCAGCAACTAGACAGGCACCAAATCAAACTAGAAGACGTCGACTGTTAAATTGAATTAGATCGCCGACGCCTGAACTCCTGTTAGTTGTTGCAGCCAAGCTAGCCAGCTGTTCAAGTCAATTGATATCCCTTCTTCTTCTTCTTCATGATCCTGAGGGCGGATCTGTTTTTCGGCTAAACAACTGACCTACTAGGATCGCGAGTCAAGTCTTCATAGGAAGATGCACGGGCCTGATTACGGAAGCCTAGGCCTCTTTGCCAATAGAAGCGAAGAGACGAGTCCCAGGAAGCAGAGGGAGAGACGATCGCTGAGACAAGAGCTTTATTCGCCTGACGTTTCGGATTCCTGATGATGGGTTCAAGCAGGAATCCGAAACGTCGGGCGAATAAAGCTCTTGTACCAGCGATCGTGTCTCCTTTTCCTAGGCTTCTTTGTTGCGTCATTTCTACCGAGTACTGCATACTCAGCAGCGTACCCTTCAAAATACAAAATACCGTTAGTAGGGTTACCAGTTAGTGACATCACTGCATAGCAGTAAATTGACGTCGGACGCACCAATGCGTTGAGCACTATCGCGAAAAGCAGTAACAACCGAGTCACAAGTGTAAGACACCACGTCAGACATTCTTAGCCAAGGAATTTCGGCGAGTAGTTTAGGCGGTTTAATGGCCTACTGCCTACACAGCTGTTCGCAGACTTCGAGGGATTATTTGACATGGTAATCCACATGAAGACAGCATGTCAGACAACTATAAGTAAAAATTTACAGTGCGTGACCGATCTCATAAAATGTTGGCCGAAATTCTAGAATGCGTTTCCGATTAGGAAGGATTACTTAAGTGGGGTTGCTATACTGATTATCATGCAGCATAACTCTATAACATTTCGAACTCGCCAGGATGTCGGCTTTTGAATGGACTTCTTTTTGATTTCCTGCAGAAACAACGCGCGGTAAAAAAATGATTACTTTAGTAGCATGCATTTTTCTATTGATTTTCGATGGTCATATAAATTCAAATATATTTTACGGAAATCATGCACAAAAATATGCTTTCTTTTGCTCATTTGGTAGAAAATCACATTGCCTTCAAATGTTATGTCCGAAGAAAGTGTGCATTTAGGTTTTAAAAAGTTTCCTAAATCCCGAATAATTTTCGGCATGATCTGCCATTGCATTAGGGTTTGGCGATTTCATTCTACAAGGTGCATGCTTTCCGCGTAAGGAAAATCATATATTCCTCTATGCCTTTAAGAAGATACCACATAGAGTTCATGAAATTTTGCAATGGATCGGACTGTGTTGTACATTTCGTGAGGAGCATTAGTAAACGAACATGTGCGGTCCTGCATGCATGGACATCGCACGGTCTTAAAAATCTCCTAACTAGAAACCTTTTCAAAACCTAAGTATATGCTTTCCTTGGGCATAAAATCTAAAGACAATGTGAGCAAAAGAAAGCATATTTTTGTGCATGTTTTCTGTAAAATATATTTGAATTTATAAGACCATCGAAAATGAGTACGAAAAATGCATGCTACTTAAGTAGTCATTTTTTGCCGAGTGTGGTTTTTGCAGGTCAAAAAGAAGTACACTCAAAAGCCGACATCCTGGCAAGTCCGAAAGGTTATAGGGTTATGCTGCGTCATAATCAGTATATGAACCACACTTAAGTAATCCTCCCAAATCGGAAACGCATTTCATAATTTTGGCCAACATTTCATGACATCGGTCACGCACGAAGAGATGTTTCGGTCACACACGATAGTCCTATCTTATCCGACGACAGGAAACACTACGGTTCTGATGGCGGAGGGGAGGACTTACGCGGCATCTAACCAACTTCTACTTTCCAGCCACATCCCGCCACAGTAATAAGATGCCCGAGGATTGGTGTAGGTGCAGTGGCAGAAGAAGTTAAATCCCCACCAAGGCGTGCGACACAGGTGCAGGTCCTCATCTTCGCAGCAAACTATCTTCAGAAAGCGGATCTCGGCCTCTCTTCGAAGATAGTTGTAGTAGAGGCGGGTAAGCGTACGGATTTAATCCAGGCGTCACTTCCCTTACACCTCCACTCAACCATCCTCCCTAGGGGAAGCTAAAATAATCTATGCCGCGGCTACTTGTTGCATCAGTCATCTTAAGACCTGCACAGGACGGTGAACAGACGCCCTGCGGACCAAAAGAATCTATTAGTCCGCTGTAGGACTGGGGTAGCTAAAGTCAGGTGCTCTTACTGTTGTTTGGTCGGAAAGTGCTTTTTTCGGCGCAAGAGACGCTCTGCAAATCCAACCAGAGCGTGTGCATTATAGCCCGTAGGTTAGCCCAAAAACCCTGTCAGACGGCGGTTAAATGGAATGGCCCAATGGAGGCAGGATTCCTCGTTGTTTTTGGTTCGAAGTCGAAGGTTTGTAGTTCGCAGTGACTGCGTACACAACAGTGCGAGGGCGAGATATATGCGGCAAAATTTTCTTAGGGCGGACCTATGAGGCTAGGTCCAAAACGTAGACAGTGGGGTCCTTAGTCGATCTAATCTAGTAGGTGTAAGGTATCCAGCCAACAAGAGATATGAACCGTGAGCGTCTCACCAGGTTTGGATAAAACGGTATTGAAAAGCGCGTATACTCTCGAACTGCATCCAGATGGGATTAAGCGAACGCTCTAATATCCAAGCGCCAGAACAGGAAAACCGGGGCTTCGGGAGACCATCTCATACTGGTATTCTGCATAGCTACGAGGTATGGATCGGATGGAGGACCCCAAGTATCTGTGGCGTGCAAAAAATACCTACCCAACTTATTTAAGAGGGTTCTAGTCCGACATGACTATTTGGGCGTGGTGTTTCAGCGTACAAGGTTGTGTCGTCTGTTCTAGACGGTCTGGTGCACTATCTACAATCATTTCAGCTCAGAGAGTTGAGAATTTGCCATACTTCTATGCATACATCGGCCCCGACCGTAAAAACTCTATTACCACCTCTCCTGTAGTCGTGTGTGTTAAGAGTCCTTCACCCGATCGTTGCCGGCTACGATAATGCCTGATTTAAGTGACCTAAGAATGTCTGTACGATACTGACCCACCCACAGCGCTCTCTGATGACGGAAACAATGAGTCCAGGGGGCGCCCTCTTCTCCAGCGACAAAAACCGAATACGCAGGATTGACGAACCGTGGTCAACGCCTCATCGGCTCACATAGATACCTCTACTGGAGAAGTGCATACGCTCTAATTTAACCTCATGATAACGGATGAAATGAAGACTCGACTCCGCAATGGCGGCCGCAACTTTCTATTAATCCGATTACGAAACCGAGGTCACACGTGGCTATCGCGAGGATTTCTCGTCACGAAACTAGTGATGAGCCACCTTGTTCTGATATTCACTGGTTAGTAGCACAGAAAGGCCGAGGTGGACAAGACACTCACCGCCTCAGGTCATCCAAGAGGAATACTTCAACGTTCCTAGCTTTTAGTTCTAAGCGGAAGTTGCGCGAAGCGGCGACTACGCGACCAAAAGCAGATTGATTCCTCATCCGAACAAACAATCGGTCGATTTCACACTGCGCCCTCCCGACGTCAATGGTCCGGCAATGTATTGCATCGACCGAGACTAATTCGGCGGGGGTGTGACCTCGTCCGATCAGGGGCCTGTTTTATGAGGAATTTCAGGTAGCTAACTGGGGATATAAAAACAGTGAAAACTTCGAACGAATTTCAAGCCCCGCAGTCATAGACTGCTTAGATGATTGGGACGCAAAATGACATAATTTTGTCCAGGAGTTTGCCCCCAACCAACTAGAATGGAATGGGATGATTCGTAATACCGTTAACTAGCAATGTGGAGTCGGTCGAATTCGTCAGGAGAAATACCGTCACATGTACAAATGGTTGGGAACTACTATTTGTGAGCACAACTGAAAAGGATTTAGAAGCATGGTGGTTTTTTCGCAGTCCCGACAGGGTGGTTTAGATACCATCACGAGCGTAAATACAAAACAAAAAACAACACGCAAACATTCACAGGATGCAGAGGCAGGGAATCGCAGGCAACTAACTTACTGTGAATCGGAACAACTTCAAAAGTTCTTACACAATCATATGAATTTGCTGGTTCGTGAGGCAAGCAGTTTGCCAGTTGAAGAACAAACCTGACAAAACCTCAGCTGGAGAATTGAAGGTACTATTTCGCAGTTTTGAGGTGCATGCAGTTGACTTTGTGAATGGAATACTATTCCGAGTTATCAACACATACTACAGAGGTGGGTTCACACCAAAAAAATGTAAACTGAGCAGTATCCTATCGACTAACAGAGGGACTGAATTACCTGAGGGAATTTGAGACTAAAGTAGGTGCTCTTTAGGACAACAGAGGACGGGTCCAGTATGACGCCATGCTTGGTGTGTTCATAATTTGTCACAGCGTGCATTTCATTGGCAATGAAATTGCGATACTCATTATTGCCGAGAATCCGCTTCAGGTAGAGTCCTGAAAGGTAACCGGCAATACCATAGGGTAGCCAGGCGGCAGCCCATGTCTCCATCTGAAGCGCACAACCAAAGAATTGTTGAGCCACCGCGAAGGAGAAGATACGCCGCGTGGTAATGGCCTGGTCGATTATGCGTGCTGAGTGCAGCAGGTCAACGGAGAAAACTATGAATGAGGCGAAGGACTGGTGGTCGTCAAACGCCCGATCCACAAACACTGTCTTGAGGTTATAAAATGGAAACTGAGAGGCCAAAATCGCCTCATAATGCTCCACAATACCGGCAATAGATGATATTGTGTGTTCAAGAAGGGGCAGCAGACCCTTGGGACAGAAATGCGTCGCCGCATTTGGCAGTAAAGGATCCGGGTAAATTTCAAACGCTCCGACGGCCACACCAATGTAGGGCGCAGAGACAGGTTGCGCCATGTAGAATTGATAGGTCTTTGACCTAAGATCGTTGGTATACTGTGGCGGACCGAGGAGTTGACCGGGCGCGATTGCAACCAGATCCTCATCCACTGTAATCTCAATCTTCCAGGTGCAGGGCTCACTGCAGTCGATGCAAGGGAACCAGAGCCGAGAAGCGTTCGGTGGACCAGAGGTGAAGGCATGCATGCCCGAAGTAGGGTGTGAGTCGCCCGCACTTGGGAGGACAAACTGGAATCCGTATTTCGGTTTCGAAAGGGAAAACTCTACAGTGATGAGGAGGGGACGCAGATCGTAGACGACGCCCAGGAAGGCCGGTGGAAGGCGAATGGACAATTCCCCATTGCCTTCGTCTGGGTCGGTGGACGCGACTACCGAGGTCTGCCTGCGCTCGAAGCTATCTAGAGTTCGTAATTTGCAGTCACGTTTAGATATTTCTAGACAGGGGTCGGTGTAATTGGTTGGCACGTCTGTGGGAGGTGGGGGGACATAGGATTGGGCGGGGTCTAGGGAGGAGTGGAAGTGTTCATCCGCAGACTCCACAAGTACTCGATGAATACGGCACTGGCGGACGTTGAGGAATATCTGACGCACGCTAGTGGTGCGAGGCCAGATCACAAGCTGAGTAAAGCCCAGCACGAGCTGTTGTGAGAAATCAATTTGCGTTATGCACAAGGACTGGTGGGCCAATCTATATGGTCGCCTAAAAGGTGGCCTCACCTGGCTCATTTTAGAATGAGGGCCCAGGAGAGCTCAGTCTGGAAATTCAAAGAAAACACAGAAAGTAAAATCAACTGGGACGAAGAGAAGTTTAACGTCTAATAGTGCGACAGGTATTTCTGTAGACACATACCTATTTAAAAAGAGACCAATTGTTTGAAAGTCAGAGGCGCATCTATGTATCATCTTTTTACTTCCGATTGGTTTACCGAGTGACTTTATTAACTTGTGCTCTGCCGCAAGACTGGAAGGTTTTGGTGGATTTCACAAAAACGACAACTTTCAGATGAAGTGTCGACTGTTGAAGGGGTAGAAGTAAAATGACGCCTTCCACAAAGAGATACAGATGAAAGGATAACCCGTTGTGGGTATGTTCATTGAACAAGCCATACGTGTCCAGACTTTAAACAACAGACCCTCCAGACTGCATCGTCAGTCGTATTCAATGGTGACTAGTATCCTCTAGGCAGATAGCGGAGATCTGTGGATGGGATTGAATGAGGTCATCCGCAATAATTACCTTTTTTTCTATCACATCTCCAATTGTTCAGTGATATGAAAAGGCTAAGACGTGATATAAAGCCTAAATACCCGGCTGCCATATGCATGCTTAGTAGCCACCCAGGTCTGGCAATCGCGAGCCCATTTCTGAAAGTCTGCATTGCCCCAACAATGTTCAGACGAGGGCTTAGGCAGAAAATGAATAGGCTCCCTCAGGAGCTCCTTTGGCTCACAGCATCGCATAGAGGACGATTAAATGGGCACCTTGCCTGTCGGTAAGGGCTCCCACTGTGATTGTGAGATGCAACGCTGTACAGATATAATTTTACAGATCGCTTGGAATCTCCGCCGCGACCATGGCAGGAAGTTAGTGAGTGTGCGTGTGTGTTATGTACGATAAGCCAGAGTTCAGTGTCAACTGTGAGACGCCGTCCATTCGACCGCCTTCGGTATCCTCGACGGCGCACGTCACAAACACCAGGACTGGTTCGACGACAATGACGCAGTCATCGGTAATCTGCTCGCCGAGGAGAATAGGCTGCACAGATCCCACCTTGAGAGTCTAGCCGATGCGAACTAATCAGTCGTCTACCAATGTCACCGTCTTGCGCAGTAACGATCGCAAAAAGTACAGGATGCTTGGATGGCTCGCAAAGCCGAGGAGACTCGAGGATATGCCAACCGCGACGAAGAAAAGGACTTTGTTACGATCAAGGTAATCTACGGTCCCCCAAAGAGAGGAACTGCGCCGCTGCTCAGCTCCGATGGATAAACGCTTTTGACGGTCAAGTCACAGATTCTGAAGCGCCGGGCCAAGAACTTCAGAAGCGTCCACAACCGCTCCGACGCCGCCATCGACAGGCTCCCCAAAGTGGGCATCAACACCGACCGGTATCTCCCGCCCTCTCTCCCAGATATCATCGGCGCAGTGCAACAACTGGCCAGAGGGAAAGCGCTAAGCTCTGCTGCGATATCAGCTGAAATCTACAAGCACGGCGGCCACCGACTGATAGACCAACTCAAGGCGTTATTTCAGGTGTGGCGCTGTGGACAAGTTCCTCGGGATCTCAAGGACACAACCATCGTTTACTTCTGCAGACAGACAGAGGACCGGCAACTATGTGACAATCAAAAAGGCATTTTGCTACTCAGCATCGCCGGGAAGGTATTCGCCCGCGTCCTCCTCAGTCGTCTCAACGGCCACCTAGAGCCGCCCGTCAGCTACAATAAAAGTGTCAGGAGATACAGACTCACCTCCACAACACCTTCGTGGAACTAGCGAAGGCCTTTAACACGGTAAATCGCGAAGGGTTGTGGAAAATCATGCAGAAGTTCGGCTGTCCTGAGCGATTTACGCATATGGTGCGTCACGGCTTCACTATAGGATGATGGCGCGCGTCACGGACGACGGCGCAATCTTCGATGCACTAGCAGTGAGCAATAGGGTGAAGGAGTGCGTACTCGTGCCCACCCTCTTTAGCCCCATGTTTTCCGCCATGTTGATGGAAACCTAACGCGATAAGCGCCGCAGTATCTGAACCGCCTACAGGACCGACGGGCACCTTCCTAACGGCCGGCGAATGCAGGTCCCGACGCGTCTCTTCACAGCTACTTTCCACGATCTGCTCTACGCCGGTGAATGTGTACTCAGTACTACGACCAAAGCAGACATGCAACGGAGCGTGGATCTCTTCGTCCTCGGCTGCGCCAACTTCAGACTGACCATAAATACAAACAAAACGGTGATCATGCATCAACATCCCCCCGAACGGTGAAAACGGTGTACTTCGCATCCACGCCAACGGCACCGAACTGATGACCGTGGATAATTCCAATTATCTAGGCAGCTCAATGTCACGCTGCACCAGAATCGAGGACGAAGTAGCTCACCGGATATCCACAGCCAGCCAAGCCTTCGGCCGGTTGCAGAACTCCGTTTGGAATCGCGCCCGTCCTCAACTGGACACCAAACTGAAGATGTACAAGGCCATCGTCCTGACGACATTTCTATACGGGGCGGAGGCCTGGGCCGTCTATTCCAATCATGTCAAGAAGCTCAACCAGATCCATCTCAGCAGCTTCCGCAGAATATTAAAGCTGAGAAGACAAAACGGGATCTCCGACACGGAAGTCCTAGGACGGACAGGAATCCTCAGCATTTACGCCATGTTGAGGCGACTGTAGCTAGGCTGGAGCGGCCATGTAGTGAGGATGGAAAAAACACGTCTACCAAAACAACTTCCATGGTGATGTCGCCACAGGTCCTCGTCGACCAGAAGGAGGAAGAAGAAGAAGAAGAAGAAGAAGAAGAAGAAGAAGAAGAAAACGACGTCCCGTGGACACTTAGAAGAGCTCTTTGAAACTCTTTGCAGATCTAGCCGGAGACCTGAGAGGACCTCGCCCAGAACCGATTAACATGGAGAAGAGAAGTGAAGACCGGTGCCATCATCCACAAAACAAACTGGATCGCCGCCACCAAAACCAAAAGGTGACGTTCGCAAGTCACAAGTGTCTCGACTACTCAATACGAAAAATCGGCCGTTAGCAACATGCCTCTGTGGCCAACGCACATACCGCGCGCCGATCGGTCTTGTAGGTCAGAATTCAAATACCCTCTCTCGCTCTCGTAGAATGGTGTGGCTAATGTATATTTACGAACAGTTGTGTGCGCCGGTAAACAGTTGCAGAGCAGTATGTTTACCTGCCTAGGATTCGTAAGTAGAACGGTAAATGTCATTTTCGCCAATTCCGATGTCGATATTGACAAAGTTTTCAAAGTGGATGCCTGGTCAGTATGCCTAACTCGACATGCCAACAGGCAGTCTGTATGCCCTTGCTATAACAGTATCAAGGGTGTTAAGTGGGAGGTCATGCAAACATTCATGGTCGGGGACATTGAGGCTTACCGACAAAAAAAACTTTTTTTCAGTGATAGGCAAACTAAATCAACGTTGGCAAATTTGAAAATTACCGACTTCCATTTGCTGAACATGATGCTCAGTGAGGAAATAAAGAATAACCAAACGGTCAGGACGCAGGTACACCTATGTCAATGAGCAAACGTAAAGGATGTTGAGACTTCTGGGAAAGTATCGGTTGTTATTTACAGCGTCCGTTATTTTGAGGCCCATTGAGCTCGAAGTAAACGAATTTGGTTAATGTTTTAATGTCGAAAGTCGCGTGCTTTCAAAAAGTATCTCTGGCCCCCTAAAATTTCAAATTTAACTGCGCAAATTTGGGCCTTCAAAAGGTTTACAGGTCCGATTTCGCTGTCTTACATATAGTTCACGTCTACTTTGAGTTCCACTTACGGATTCAGAATCCCTATACTAATTACTCTTTTGTGCTAAGTGGTGCCGAAGAACTTGGACGATTCAGCAAATGCCCTTGTTTTCGCATGTTAACCATACCAAGGAGAATAAGTGAAGGGAATGCGGGGTGGTGTCGCAACGGCTGCGTCGAGGGCATCTTTGAACGACTTCTACTCGACTGAAATAAAAAGTTGACGTATTGGTGCCAAAACTTAAAAGATAATTAACTGGGGACCTTCGGTATGTGCATCAGACAAATGCCTGTTGGAAAGCCCAGGAAAGCATGCCTAAAGCAAATGGAAAAATCTTGTGGAGAAAACACGGCAAGGTGAAAGGTTGGGAAGCTCGACAAGTTGTTCGGTAAAAGATAAAATGGTAAAGAGATAAAATGGGTTTTGATTCACAGTTAAACCTGAAGTTAGATTAGTTCAGCTTACAGAGAAAGGGCAATGGAAGGAAGCTTACCTCTGGAGCCGTCAAAGACTAGCCTATGCAAAATTTCTTACGGCAGGCCACAGTACATGTGAGTGCTACACTGTTTTTATACAGAATAAGCGATGTGCACACATTATCTGTCTAGAATGATACACTTCCAAGTGCATTGTAAGGACTGAAGTCGGTAAGCGACGCGCGAAAGGAGCAAATTACTCGGAACGTAGCAATATTACTACGTTCCGAGGCATTTGAAGACGGACAACCGAATGCCAAGCCGGAGACGGAGAAAAATAGCCAAACTGGGGAACATGGGTTTTGTTTCCTGCCAGAGTTGTTATTTTGCCAATCCGGTTAGCCTGTAACCAGCAAATAGCTCGTCGTGCACACTTACAAAATGGGTGGGCTAAGAAGTGGTAAGCAATTAGCTGTTCATTTTAGGCCTAGCGATTCAGAGGATAAACTAAAAATTTGGTATATTATAAATTATGACTGAGTAGGTAATCGTGGGTTTGAGAGAAACAAGTAGCAGAAAAGAAATAAAATCTTGTAGGTCAAGATTAAAGAGCACCGAAAGCGGACTGGGCGGAAGAACGGAATCAGTTCTTTGCCAACCTGGAGGAATAAACCAATCAAAATAGAGGCCGCGCTTTATTGGAGGAAACTCAAATCATTCATATTGACCCAACTATGAAAAACTCGGCGCCTCAATATGAATTATTTAAAATCTGCCAAAATATAATGAATTACGTGAGCCTAGTAGTCATCTGGTGGATTCTAGGTGAATTACTTAGGAAATCCTGCTTGGGCAGTCAACTTACTGTATCAGATTTGGTGGATTCCAGACGTTGCAGTAGGTTGGGCGGGTAACTTGACCCAAGTGTGATAAAACTCGCGTCGTCCGGCGGGGCCTCGTAGCTCAGGTGGTTAGAGCGTTGGCTGTACTAAAGCCGTCCCCCTTACAGCTTGGGTTCGAATCCCACCGAGGCGCCGACTTTTTCACAGTTGGGTCAATATGAATTATTTAAAATCCGCCAACATATAACTGAAGCTCAAATCGACATTTTGTGTACGATTACGCATCATTGTGCTGCAGCCGACAGTCTTAATCGTACCAATCAGGCCTGAATAACAAAGGAAGACGGCATTACAAGGTTTGATTACGAAATATGTACAGGCGTCTAGATGATATGGATCTGGATGGGGTTAAGGCCGGAGGAAACACTGGGAGGGTACGTGGCAGGTTGGTGGGTCGGGGAAATGCAATAGCGAGCAGCCTCGGAGAGCCGTGACGGCGTCCGGGAGGCGATCTCCGGTCCAGGTTACTCGACATCAATTTTCGTACTTATAAATGGTTTCCCCAAAGAATTGGGGTAGTATAATTTTGGATAGATTAATGGGCGCGCGTAAATCAGACTGTGAAGATACGCTAGGACGGAAAATGATTACTTGGAGCCTTGTGGCCGCTATTATGGGCATAACTGTCAACATGAGGCTACAGGAAAGCGTGGCGAAATAACCACTGAGCATGTCGAAAGAGTAAAATTCAGTCGGATCATAACGAAGAGGATAAAGGACTCTATGTGAAGAAGGCCAATAGAATTTACGCATGCTGCGGTTGGTTAACTGTCGATTCGCTAGAGCTTATAATGAACTAATCCTACTGATCTGGGGCTGGGTAGACGTGGAGTCACTGGGGGTACGTTATAACTTCGTATTCTTCGCTACTGAGTTTAATACTTGAAAATTCATTCTTATAGTGTTTATCACTTCAGGCAATCCGAAACAGACACTCAGAGTTGGTTGTGACCGACAGACAACACTCAAAGGGTAGAAATGACAGTTTATTGGAGTGTAGACGTGTCATAATTAAGAGCAGCGGTGAGAAGTGGTAAACAAACTAAGGGCACAGGTATAAACGGCAGCGTCGAGAGGAAGAACATATGAGCATAAGGCACTTTTTAAATTGCTGTTCATCAGTAAGAATTCACACGATCGGCGTACAAGAAAACTCTTCCAACTAGAGCAAGGGGGTCAGTCAGTTAGGTCTGCTGGATCGATACAAACCTTGCCGAAATCGGAAAGCTTCTGGGAAAATATTTGTAGTGCACGTTAGTATCAAAAATGTAATCGTGCACCAAAATTCGAACTTAGCGTTCGCCAGTGACCTGCGTTCTCTATTTCCCCTAGTTAAGTTTGCCGAGTGTGCAGATCCTATTCTGTATCCCCGCCTAGATCGCTCAAGTCGCTTATTTGTCATAACTGCACGTGGTTTTTGCGAGCTAATAATTGGCTATTTTTACGGAGTATTTTCACACGCTAGGAAACCACTGGTCGATATGATTATATATAAGGCGGTGCATCGCAGTCTACGAACAAGCGCGCTTTCTGTTAAGTGCCTCGTACTTGCGTTTGGACGACACTCCCAGTCCTTGAATAATGGTGTTCCAGTAAGCATTTTAAAAGCCGATGCAAATACTATTTTCCCATCCCTCTTATGCAAGATATGTAATCTCGCTCTTGAAAGTGAAATCTATCCTACCTTATGGAAGGAATCACACATTTTACCCATTCCTAAGCACGGCATATCCACGTCATTCGATGACTTTCGGCCAATAAACACCCTCCAGTGATCAAAGATAAGGTGCTATGTCACTTAACAGAGAATAACCTACTGGAAGCGGCTTAGCATGGATTCCTCAAAGTTCGATCTTGTGACACCTGTCAACTCTCTTCTTTGACTATGTTCTCCAATCTAGGGACAATGGTTT
The DNA here is from genome assembly GCA_902702965.1 of Spirometra erinaceieuropaei. NCBI lineage: Eukaryota > Metazoa > Platyhelminthes > Cestoda > Diphyllobothriidea > Diphyllobothriidae > Spirometra > Spirometra erinaceieuropaei. Next base: position 682,162 of record CACRXP010000293.1, read on the forward strand.
TGCACTTTACACAGTATATTTCGATTTTACTATGGCTTTTGATCGTGTTGACCATGCTCTTCTTCTCTTGAAACTGTCCTCTTTCGGCATAGGTGGCAAACTTTTAAATTTTATATCCTCTTACCTGGGCACTCGTACACAACGAGTTAAGATTTCCAATACTATCTCCCACCCTACATGTGTGAGAAGTGGAGTCATTCAGGGTAGTGTACTCGGCCCGTTTTCATTTTGCCTTTTTGTTAAAGATGTACCAGATTTTTTCAGGGTGATAAGCCTTTCATGTATGTTGATGAGCTGAAAGTTGCATATCGATATAATCCGGCAGATCATGACATAGTGCTTGAGCCCCTAAAAAGCGACCTTAAGGCCTTTACTCAGTGGTACCGCACATAATGCCTTTCTATTTCTTGGCATAAGTGCTCAGTCATGGTGGTTGGCGACAACCAGCAACCTCAACTAAGTATTGAAGGTCACGCCATAAATGTGCCTGGGGTTATTAAGGATCTGGGTGTATCATAATCCAAGATTCTCAATCTCTCGGAGCACTGTGCCTTGATACTCTCCAAAGCACGATGAATGACCGGGTTTATCATCCGAAACTTCAAAACTAGGGACATTAGAATGCGCCTTTTCAACATGTACGTTAGACGTGGTCTAGAATACGGTTCGTTTTTTAGCCTCATGCGTGCGGCTGAGCGGAAGAAAATCGATTCCGTTCAACACTGTTTTACCAAGAGAGTTTTAACCCCGGAATACCGACATTTGTCTTACCAAGAAAGCTGCCGGCTTACGGACCTTGATCCTTTATGGTTCCGTAGATTACAAAACGGACTATTTTTGCTATTTAAGTTCTTATATAATCACTTACCTCTTTAAGACACCATGTCCACCCACGACGTAACACTCACCGTGAGGTCTTTTTATTTCTTCCTCTGGCACGTACTGTTAAATATCGTCGGTTCTTCTCTGTAAATGTAATTGCTATTTGAAATAAACTACTCATGAGTGTGAAAAATCTGCTAAATTATCCTTTATTTAAGAGAACTATTACTCGATTTTTGCATTCAGAAAAGCTCCCACAATTTTTGGGCGCTGAATCCACTGATCGACTGTACCGTAGCGATGGCGTTTCTGGTCTCTGAACATTATGGCCTGTCTCACCATGGACAATTTCGTTGGCAAACAGTGACAGCTGTTCCTCAACGCCTCTACTTCGACCATCTCCAACTTCATGAAAGGAATTGACGTCCGATAATCTCCGATACCGTGCAACCGCCCCCCCCCCCTCCCACCCTTCTTGACGGTCGAATGTATACCGTCAGCAGGTTTTCTCCTGAACCCTCCAAACCATAAAAACCACCATCAATTATATTTAATTCCTTTACCTCAGGAGTTTTTTTTACTGCTGGTCGGATTTGTGTTTAACTCTTCCCTTGACAATGCCTGTAAACTGGCATTAAATAAAATTATCTATATTATGAATCAATGATCAGGGGGCTGTCACTAAGTATTTTATTCCAGAAACATCATGGTGATTGAGTTTTAGACAACCATCTACTATTACAATGCATTAAGTTTCCGCAGATATCCTTTGGGACATGTCTATTCCGAGAGCTTTGTGTACAGATTAGAAAAGTTTAGAGATCCGGGAAGATTATTAGAAGAAGAAAATTGGCTTTGTGTACGTCGGCGACAACTGTTCACCATACTTCCGACAAAAAAGAGCGATAATTAGTGGCTACATTTGATTTCTATTGTTATTCGTGCTGGGTGCAACTCCTTTTTCAGTGTGATCCATAGGAAGAGGAACGGAAGCACCGTAATGTCCTTTAAGAAGGAATGCAACCAGGGGTTTTGGTGACTGCAAAGGTCAACACGGTCAAAGTTTCGGAGGGGCATAGTTTACGGGACCTACGTAAGTTAAGTCCGATACCCCAAAAGGTTAGTTGGGTGAGCTCTTCCTAATATACACGTTGTTGTTCAACAGCAAGCACTGGTTCGTCATGCGCTTTTAACAAGACAAGTGCGCAAAGGCATATTTAATACTTATGTAGATTTGATGTCCAGGATCAGAAAATATGAAAAGTCAAGTCAAAATGTGGCAATCTTTTTACGAAAATTCTAGGCAGTCAAACTGCAGAATTTCCTACTGCTGTGGGCTGCGAAGTAGTTATTCGGTTTACAATGGAATAACATTTAAATACACCTACTTCGTCAGAATTTCCTGAGGTTGGTTTTATGAAGGAAATTTAAATCGAAAAAAATGCAATTATTTCCCAGTTAGCTAATAACGTGTCAAGTCGACGAAATTTTGCTGTAATGCAAGGTTCGCTGCGATGAAACTTGGGGTGAATCGCATGTGAATTAATAATAATAAAAATCATAATACTAATTGTACACAATGCTAGCTAACGGGCACTGTCAAAGAAAGATAAGACACGGATCGGGCTCACAGTCAAAAAAATCCTGATGAATAAATACAGAGGATGGTATTTTTGTAGTTTGCATGGTTCAGGAGAAACAAACTGTTATCCGTAAACTGACGTTGGTCCAGAATGGGATGAGTAACGCAGCCTCTGTTCCTTTTCACGAAACTGATAATCGGCCGAACAGAGGCATTGAGAGACCGTTGTTCGCTAGCGGCTGAAGAAATTGTCCGTGGTGAGACCGACCGGGGGATCAGAGACCACGATTCCCCCCACACTACGTAAGATTAAATGGGTGGATTCAGCACCCCAAATATGTGGAAGATTGTCTAAATGCAAAAACGAGTAATGGTTCTTTCAAACATGCAATAATTTTGCAGAATTTTTTCATTCCTGGATAATTTGATCAGTATTGTAATTGTGTTTACATAAAAGAAACGACTGTATTTGATGGAACGGGCAAGTGGAAAAAATTAAAAAACCTCACGGGTCTATAACGCCGGTGTGGTCAAGATGTTTTAAAGTAGTAAGCCGGTTAAAAGTACGGTTGTTTAAGAGTTTAAACAGTAAAGTCAACTTGCATGCCATACATCCACACACTCAGTCGGTTTTTGATGCCTGTATATCACTAATTCTGCCGCTTTGAAGGGGATATCGTCGAGGGCCTTCTCAAAATAATCCCACAGGCCAGGCTTTCTGCCGGTCAGTTGAAGATGTATCTGAAAAGTAAGCCTTCTCTTTGAATGCTAATTTAGAGGTTTTTTGACAGACTTCAAATGATTCCCTTTGACCCACCTGTGGGTCTAGAAGAATTAATTGAAACCTGCCAAAACACTTCTGAATTACGTGAGCCTGGCAGTCATCTGGTGAATTCTGTGTGTATTTTTTAGGAAATCCTGCTTGGACTGTCAGCTGCCTGTATCAGCTTTTGTGGATTCCAGACATTTCAGTAGGTCGGGTGGGTAAACTTGACCAAAGAGCGGAGAGGCTACTCGAGCCTTATATGTTTGAGATGGTCTGATCAAGAAGGAGTCATCGCAGCTCACCTCGCAGCCCGCGAATTAACAATTCAACACATAAACACACAGGTGGACTAACTGCGTGGTTTCGTCTACGCGAGCCGCACACGCCACCTGGAACACACCAGGGGTTCACACAACAGGGGGTAGACCATTAGAATTTCACATGTGGCAGAGGAGCCGCATAGGCAAAGGAGTCGCGGTGCACACTTTCCAATTACGCGAGAAATGCCGGTGATGTGGGAGGTTGGAAGTGTGTATGATGCTTGTTTCGGGGTCCCTGAGACCGGCAGTCTCCCGTTTCCGTTTTGACAGCGGTGGTGCTGTGGGCTTCGTAGATCTTCGCCCCAATCTTCACAGCTCTTCTCTGTGCCAGTCGATTCTTTGTGAGCTCTTCCCATATCTTCTGACTGGTTTCTAATCGCTTCAAGGAATCCTGCAATGTGGCGGGTTTGACGTCCTTGTCGACGAGTACAATTGGCGATATCTTAATAGAAGAGTTATTTGGTAGGCGCTCGTCGCCCATGTTTAGGAAGTGGCCGGTCCATCGTAGTTGTAGATGCCTCAGCGTGGTGTATATGCCGGGGTTGTCAAGTGCTTTCAAAAACTTCGCATTCGGGATCCTGCCCTTTAACTTCGACTTTATTATATGTAGGAGACAACTAAGGCAGAAGTGGTCAAGCTTCCGAAATTCTTTTTTTGTAGACTGTTCAGGTCTATGCATCAAACAGGAGCGGCTCCTGGAGTTGGCGTTCAGAAGCGTCCTCAGCAGATGATTAGCGGACAGGGGGCTATTCGACGGCCAGCTCAGCGAGTTGATCCTGAGAATGAGTTGGAGATGAACGATAGTGAGTTTGAAAAATGTGTCACCAGCTTAAGCCCGAGATCTGACAATGTGGAAGCTAACTAAGGCGAACTGGAAAGTAAAGAGAAGGGGGCGGATCCTCCGGAGGCTGTGGTTTCCCGAGTTCGACTTGGGAGCAGAGGGAAGAGGCTTGTGATACATGAAAACGTGTAATTTTTTGCGCTGAAGGAATGTGCCGAAAGTGTTCTACGATTAGAACGATAGTCAGAACCTCCCGTCCAAATATATTATAGTACTATTCGGTAGGTAACTATTTTCTGGAAGAGAAACGGGTTGGACGTGACCTGTAATATGTTGCCGAAGAACCGCTCTTACTGCAGCATTGTAGGCGTCGGTCGTGGGGGAGATAATTGTGTTGAAAGCAGACTGGGTCAGGAGGTTACGTTGACCAGGGCGACCACCATCTTATTAAAAGCATCCAAGCGCCTGCGGAGAGCTCGGGTGAACTTTTGAGATCAGACAGACGTACTGATGTCGAGAAAATGGTGTCGACAGTGTTCGGTAGCAATCCCTAGTAAAAGTTCACAATCTCATAAACGCTGCAGTTAACGTTTTTGCGTGGTGAGCGGGAATTTATAGGCGGCTGCAACATTCGAATGAAAGTGGTGGAAACTGATGGAGTTGGCCAGAAGTACGAGGTACTTGATGGAAGGGACGTCAAAGGCATACCTGGACGGACTGGGAACAACGGTAAACTGTTGAAGGCGGTCAAACATCGCTTTTCGACTGATCAAAAAAATGTCGTCAATATTTACTCCTAGAATGGATAGGCCACAAATCACTGTATCTGGGAATGTTTAGGAGCGTTGTGGAGTCCAAAAGTCATGCATTGGAACTCGATAGGGCCAAGAGAAAGGTAACGGCTATCTTCGAAACATTCTACTGGGCAGTGGGGGTTTAGTGGTATGTCCGGATCAGCTCAATCTTGTAAATGGCAGAAAATACCGAATAGGAGGCCACCAAGGTCTTGGAGATTAGGAATTGGATTCCGATCGGACATGAGGATGGCGTTCAAAGCCATGTACTCGTCACAATGGTGCCAGCTATCCATTTGTGGTTTAGGTCACTTCGTTAAGGGGATAGGCTTTTGTTCTTCTTTTTCCTGCTGTTGTCCGAAAAAAGCAATGGAATGCATTTTCACAGCAATAATCCCGAAATCTGTACAGGCATCGGCATGTGAGAGTCAAGCACAAACTGTCGCCACCGCAACGAACTTGGTTTTATACACAGTACTTTCTTAGCAAATGAGCATCTAAGTTTCATTCAACTGTTCCGACAGTTTGTGGAAGGACCTGTGCGTCAGGAACTCTGCTCCATGCTCCAATGACACTCTGCGAGAAGGCGTTCTGTCAGATGTGAGCAAGGACTAACTTCCTCCGCAGTTTAAAGGGATGGCCACGTAGAAGGATCGTCATAACCAGTTTCAGGGAGTCACGAAACTCTAGTCGACCCTCACGGCCTCTTCCACTTCGGTAGCTTTGAATAAGGCCCCCGTGAAGTTCCCCGTGATTGAGAGGAAACAAATTAAATTTAACGATTTTGGCTTCGAAGGACAGATGGTCAGGAAATGTGACCATTTTCGTAACCCTAGTCTGCATTCATTCCAGCTGTTGACAGTCCTTTATAAACCACGAACGTCAGGCCAGCTGGTCGGCATTCTCCAAGGAAAACCGAATGAATATCGCGTAGATTTTTTCGAAAAATTCCTTGTCAGTCTGCACTTATCCTCGTCTCAGTGCAAATAACCCATGCGTCGCGCGTTTAGCTGTTCTTAGATAATGTGCCGATGATTTGGGCGCGGAGTTTATTGCAACATCATGGTCCTTCTCTCCCCAGCATCGGAAAGAAGCTGCCCAATCGAGGAAGTATTGGATCGGAAGGAATCCCCCTACTCACTGGTCTTTCTTGTCCAAAGTTTTAGGACTACATGCTTACTAACGTTCAAATTTAAGAGGTAACGAACACCATTGTCAAATCATCAGATGTTGTGCGCCTTGAGTAATTACCAAACTCGGTTGACCCGAATATTCAATTCACGATGGAAGCTGAAACAAACAATTAACTTCCCTTCGTCGATGTCCTTGTGCGTCGGTATGGAACTGGGCAATTACAAACTACCATTTTCAGAAAAGCCGCCAACCCAAGACGAATACTACACTTCAACAGCAATCATCCCCTCTCTCGCAAACGAAACTGTGTCCGTCCTCTATTCCACAGAGTTAAAACACACTTCAGCACACCAGCCGACAAAATAGTCGAACGAAAATACCTTGTTGACCTTTTTTGGGTCATGGATACCCGAGATACTTTATCAGACAAAAAAGCGTGAGTGAACAAACGACGACCACAAGAAGAACAACCCGAAGTCTGGAGGGCTATCCCTTGCATTAAAGGAGTCGCCGAAGCGGTTTTTACGACTGTCCTAGCCCGCCAGTGAAGGCATTGCCCATCGACCCCAGGCAAATATTCGTCACCGTTTGATGCAACCCAAAGACATACTGCCACCCATTGAAACCTCATCAGATGTCTATAAAATAATTTGTAACAATAAAGACTGCAATTATGTTGGGAGAACCGCGTGGAAATTGCAGATCCGCCTACATGAGTACGATCTGGCAACTCGGAGACTAAACCCGAACTCACAGCTTGTGACTCACATCGTAGCAAATTGTCACAGTTTTGACTTTCAAGGAGCAGCCGTCTTAGGCCGTGACACCTCAAGGACAGAACGCCTCACACTTGAGACCTGGTACTCAGCTGCTAACTTCACCGACTGGCATCTAGACCCTCCCGCGACCATAAAGTCGTACGTCACTACCTACGCCATGGCCTCGACAAGACAGTCATACGGGGTTTAAGAATTCCGATCAAACACGGCCCGTCGACCAATTTAACCAAACGGGGGGTACAAACATAACTAAACCCAATTGAGTTGAAAAAACAAAAAACATGAGGTCGCCAACACTCACAAACAACGACCACTAGGCCAAGGCAACGAAAGAATAAAAAAATCGACCACCCCAAGGCCAACTGATTTTGCTGTCTATTCGAAATTCTAATTCATTTTGCACTAAACGCTTTACTAACGGAGAGCCGGCCAGACTTTAGAACGTCAGCAAGACAATTCCCTCGATCCAGAAAGCACTTATTTTTCCTAAAATTAGAGAGTTCGTCCGCCATCTTTACTTAGAACTTGAGGGGTTTATTGTCCGGATGCTACGACTGGACTTCCTCGGATTCTATAGCACGACAAATGCCTTGACGAATATAAATTCAAATATGAGACCGAAGTTTCCAACGGCAAGGTTGTCATTCGGAATCCGAAACTCAGTTTCCCTTCTGTATAGCTAAGCAAAAAGCGGCCCAAGTGTTTGGCTATCCTGACGTTTCGTGCGATTTTTACCCCATCGCCATTCTTAGAAATTGCGGCTAGGTCCTTGTTTGCGATCGACTGCCAATACAGTGGAAAAAAACTTGGGCTTATGCTCAGTCAGCCTAATGGATTCCTGGCCTGGATTCCCTACCTAATGGATCAATTTTTCAACTGCATTGCGTTGGTGATGAAAAATATCGGGCTTTTCCATTGGCCAAATTTTCATTAATATTTACTTTTTTTCTATTTTAAGCCCTTAGCTTTCTGTTACGGTTTCTAGTTAACCAAACAGGACGGCTGGGTTCCTTCGCTGGGTAATAGCGCGCAACTCTCTCTCTCCCTCTAACGGAATCGAAATAACGAGATCAAGTCGTTATCAGCATCCAACTTGCACAAAGAGTCCCAATTCGCGGGCGTTAGTTCGTCCTTCATCATGCTTAGATCTGCCATTATATATTTTGTTGTTTTTAGTTCCCATGTGGGGTTGAGAAAAGAGTGGTAATCTTGCAATAGCCTAGTGTGGTCACTGTTACCGAGAGGTCACTGTTAGAGTAGTGTTTCGTAAAAAATAATTTTAAGTAATTGGCTCTCTGGTTCTTCTTAAACATTCTTGGCGTCTTCAAGCTCTGTGCCACAGGGTATTTGCGTGAGAGGTCCGTAAGAACACAACTGAACTACGTCGGCACACCGTCAACTGTCAGATATTCCCGGTTTGTTGAAGGTGCGTTGAAGTCTCCAACCCCTCGATAAATAGCTGATCCCTTGAGCAAGTAGAGAATCAACTCGTTAGCTGCACTCGGAAGGTTTACTAATCTATATACCCGGCATCGAGGGATTTCCCGCCCACTGTTTGTCCGTTTTGGCTGTGGTTCGAACTAAGGGTTAGGTTTAGGGCAAGATTTACGGTTATGGTTGCACATACGACTAAGGGTTCAGTTCGGTTTGGATTTAGGGTTTGAGGTGACGTTGGGGTTAAGATTTGTGTCAGATTTTGGTTTGGGATTGTGGTTTGCTTTAGACTTCATGCTTGGTCAGTGTTCGGGCTAAGCCTTAGGGATGATAAAGTGCCTGACTCAAGTGTGGTTTACATTATGCATGGTGAAAGTGGGGAACTTGGAATTTGTGAACGTCTAAAGGAAACCTTTGTTGACACCGGTTCCATTTTGGTTTATCCATCTCTCAAAAATGTCTGCTAAATATTGTGTTATGTTTGCTCCTCGTACACTAAAAACCAGTGCTGTAAATCCGCCGGGCGACTTTTAAAATGCCGTCGGGTACCTTTTAATCAAGTTGGCCTTGTGTGTTTGCGTTCCCCTATGTCAGAAAACGGGACAATTTATGGAAATAATAAGGTTTCAAAAACTCAGCTATCTTATTTTTTAGCGGGATTTTGGCGTGGAGTTATTGAGCAGACTCACCGACAAGGCCAATAGTAATTTGCCCAATGTAAGTGACATAGATCCTTCAAAACTGCGTACGTACTTCGAAAAAACTCTCTATGAACTCCGGAATGTTCGTTCGAAGACACTGTTGGAGTCTGCGCGTCTTGAGGTAACAAATTAGTCTTGTGTTTGTGCTGCAAGTGCATATTTCACACTAATAAAATTAATCAGCCGACGTATTTGGTCGTTTACCGCGTCTCACGCATTCCGCTTGCCTTAGTGTAGACGACCCCAACCACTGCTTTGGACGTATTGACTGCATTTCCAATTCTCCCTCAACTTGTATACGACTCCTGCTCTAATCACTGCCTTTTTGCATACTGATTTGGTTATTTCTTATGACTGAATTGGTCTCCTTTGGTACCTGCTTGTCCGAAACCATGGACTAACCGCATTGACTGAAGACTTGATTGAGTCCGACCATGGGCACCAAAGTTCTGAAAGTGGTCCTCTAATTCAAACGTTAAGTAAATTGGCTTTACTGCTGTTTTGGTTTTAAGTTAGACTGGAATTTGTATTTCAATTCCGGGACTAGGATTAGAGTTTTGTGATAGAGATGTACTTGGGGTTCGTTGGTAAGATTTGGAGGCAAGGGTTAGAGTCTTTGGCCTTTACGGTTAGGATTGGACACGGGGTCACCCCACGTGCGCTGGCCGAATTACGACTGGCGCTCCATCGCGACGCGGTACCAGTCCTCCTCCTCCTAAAGCCATTTCCAACAAAAAAATCGCCCTACATAATTACGCATTCCTTCTGTTTCTTAAACACAAATTTGTGCCCAGTACACGCCCTCGCCAGTTCTGTTTTTGGGACGGTGCCAGCAAGGATCTACTCGACCCTTTGGACAACAGAATGTCCTTACCACCAGTTCCTGCTATAAGCAGCCGCACAACTATTGCACATATATTAAGTCAACATAATTTTAGTTTGCGTTTTCCATTGGTGACATCCTGGCCATAGACGAAATAAGAAAGGCGCGTTCAACTATCATGTTCAGTAATTTTACATGCTCCACACATAACCACTTTCTTTAAAAGCTCGACTTCGATAGTGTAGTGGTAAGTGATTAGTTTAAAACTCACTCGGAGCCGAAGGGCGAAGATTGATGTGCACTAAGCGACCGTGGTGTCCTGTTTACGTGAGGACGCTTACATTTTCCAAGGAAAAAAATCACGCAACAGACCGCTTAGATTACTTAAAACACCGGATTTAGTTACCTGTTTATTTTTTCACTCGTCTTTCTTTATGAGTCCTTTCAAAATGCATGGAAAATAAGATTGGTGGATTCTCCAATTTATTTATTTTTAACCGCAAAGTTCAGGATTTCGTGGACCCAAATCCTGGTTAGTCTGATAAACTGTATTGAAATATTTGTCATGGGGGAGCCCCAATTTAGCGGTCTTCCTTTTTATGCAGGAAAAATGTAGAAAAGTGAATGCATCCGTTCTAAAGGAAATGTCTCGACTCGATGGTAGGTTGGAAGAGGCGACTGCCTCATTCAAGCAGCTTGACACCAAAATAAATGAAATCTCCGGCAAGATTATCCATCTGGGTGAACAACTAGAGCGCAAAAATGCCCCTCGTGAAAATCTTCAGAATGCTCGGAAGCTTATTCTGGAGTTCTCCAAGTTTCTTGGGGCTGGAGGTGGCACGTTCTCAAATGTTTCCGTAAACTCTCAAGCAGAGGAAACGTCGGTATGTCGCTAGCAGCACTCTACTGAATTTCTTCAGTTAATCGAAAAAGCTTCGAGCATCCGAACTCTTAGTGCACTCTGTCTGGAGCTACCAGATGACGAACGTTTTCTTGGTGCAAAACAAAGGATAACAGGTGTGTTGGAACGTTGAACAGCCTCCTCTTTACTCATTATTGCTTTTTTGTGATGCAGTGGCCAGTCAAAACCTAGAGAATCTACTAGTCAAACGTTTCCGCTACAATTTCTCCATTGGAAACTGGGAAATGATGCGTTGCATCGCGGAAGTCCTCGCCTGCTCCAAAAGTCATTCAGTCTGTGCAGATGTCTTTATTGATGAAATGCTCAAGGTAATGCCTTTCCAATCTAATTATATTGGTTCGTTTTTTGGCCTTCTTCACTCGATAATATTTTAGAAGTGTCACTTTGCAAGTACACATTTCGCATCAACCTACCTTGAAAGGTTGTATTGCTGCAGCTAGTGCCTAGCGAGTGTCCTCCATGGGGTACTGTTTGTTAATGCCAGCTAACAGTAAATAATGAAAGAACAACAAAAGCATATAACGTAGTGGCTCCTTTCTTTGACTTATAACTTTATTGAATGCGACATGTTTTTCATTTTACTAGTAGACCTTATCTCATTAACGGGAAGACTGGGCTTTCATGATCATGTGGTAGGCCCTCATTTGCGGATGCTAGTGGTAAGGACATAGTTTGCCCATAAAAGTCCCAAATACTCTTGCTTTAGTTTTAATGACATGGACAGTTGGATAATTGCAATATAAGACAAAAAGCATACAGTCTAGACAGTCACATGCTGACATCTTTCCCCCCGTGAGGAAGTAAAATTGTCCGTCTGCTTATCCGTCCGTTTGCTCACAAAACAATCGATATTTTCCCTTCAGACCCTTCCTTCTGACCTCAAAGACTTATCCTCGCTCCCGGACACGTTGTCGGAAGCGGAAAACATCATTGTAAAGATTTTCTATCGACCGGAAACCGTCGTTTTTCATCTCATACAGAGCCTGTTTGCGCGTAATCTCAAGGTAAGTTTGTCTCAGTTGTGCACCTCTCAATTCATACCATCCCACTTTCTTATCACTATCGTAACAGGTGTTTTTAAGGCTCTCCAACTTTTCGCATGTTTCTGCTCTATGGTTAATGCCAGGAGCGAATTCGTCATCAAGACTTTTTAACCAAGATCTAACGAAAGTCAAGGTTTCGAGTATGTTACTCACTCTCTACGACGATGAAGATCAAATTAACTTGACCGATTTTAGAAGGTGTATGAGCGAGCCAGTAATTTCATCATTGGGAAATTCGTAGATGCTCGGCGGTAAAACTACTTGTTCCGTCCTCTGAAGATAGTTCAAGTCTGGGTGACTTCGATTTCGAAGTCCAGTCACCGACAGAGGGCAAGGGTTAAAAATAATCAAAACTCTGCATTTTTCCATCATTTTTGCGCCCTCTATAATTGTCGTAATTGCCACTGTACGGTGGTCAGCAGTGGTAGCTTTTCAAATCAAAAGTCGCCAGGGACGTACAAGAAGTTCAGGAGTCAGAAGCAGCAGTTGTTTGACCGCAATAAGAGCCAGCTGTCGTTGTCATGCTAGCAGGAGATGGACGGGCGTCTGAACCATGCACTTACTTTTACTCAGTACAGCTGTAAACATGCCTGATCTAGCCGGCCTCGTTGATACCATGAATGGCACCGCTAGGTGCGTGACAATCTGCGTCAACGGATACAGAAAGCTCGACTTCTCCAATGCTCCCCAACGACAGAGATCGAATACAGAAGGTCCGAGAACCGCTTGCATGTCGTGGCGAACCGTGTCGAGCTAGGTTTTGAGCTGACCACTTTGGTGCCTCCAGTTGGGCAGCGCACCGGATCAAGGGTAGCAACACTGAGGTCATGGCGAGGACGACAAAGAACGTGCCCAAAGCACCTCAGTCGTCCTTCTTGAATGGCCTGCCTTCTGCTGCGAGTGATGACTACCATTTGGAGCGAAGTACTCCACCCAAGGGATGGTTTCCGAGCAACGGTATTCAAACACTCCCAGTTCTCGCTCATTCACCCTATAGCCCGGTACTGACAATCATATCGGACTGGTCGAACAGATACCCAGTGCACACGGACCCTCGTGTCGATGGAGATGTCGATTCGGGTCCATAGACACTTTCTAAGGATTGTGAATTCGGGAGACGATGCAGTCTTTGCTCTGTCCACTCGGCAGTAGCCTCATCCATAGATATCTGTAATTACTTCTTAAAATTTACAAACATTTGTCTTGAGGGGTGCCATTTTCTTGTCCAGAATGTGGCTCGAAAGTAATTTGGTCCTCTCAACTTTCATGAATTAACCGACCGATTCAGTGACTTCGCTCACCCACGGCACCAAAGCTCGAGCTCAGCACAACGACATCAGAAGTGGAGATCAGTCAGCCGGGGCGCGGGTGCAAATCCAACACCATCAGAACCGTGTAGGGCCTTCACCAAAATCCGGCCAATGGCGCAGTCGAACAGAATAAACGACAGAATAGGACCTTGTAATCGGCCGGACAGAATATAGAACAGTTGGAACAGGATATTTTTGACCAGCACTCGCGCGGTGATGGAGCGATAGTAGGCCTTGATCATGGCGATTGTTTTTGCTCGCATACAATTAAGCCCCATTGCCCGCCACACAGACTCGAAGAACAGAGTCAAACGCTGCAGCGAAGTCATCGAAGTAGGCGGTTGTCGGTCACTTGTAATCATGCTCAAATTCAAGAATGTGCCGCAGTGTAAATGTTTGGTCAGTGCATCCATCTCCAGCTCGGACATCAGCTTTGAATGGGTCTCGTCCTCAAGTCACATGCGCTTTACAATCGCCCGAGAATGATGGTGACTAAAAACTTTGCAGCAACTTCGATGAGGCCTACGCCTCGGTAGTTCTCGCACTTTGTCTTATCTTCCCTCTTAGGGAAAGGCAGAAGAATGTCCGAGAATCAGTCAGCATGAACAGCCTCATCTCCCGGCGCCCGCTGAATCACCCCATACAGCCAGAGTGCCAGACTGTCGACACGAGCCCGGTAGATTTCAGTGTCCTGTCATTTCTGTCACTCCACATTTGCATCGTGTATTGGTCTGGCCGGGCACTTGCGAATCCATTGCACCGAGACTGGCGTATCGGTTTTAGGAACCACAACATATACTCTTTACACCCGCTACACCTGCCCACCCCCTAACGGCACTTGGTCATGGCATGGGTCTATCTGGTCATATGCGCCTCCTTTGATGAGATCGCTCTCCAGACCCCGTTACCGCACCATCCCCTACATGCTCTCACACGCACACATCCGTAGGTCATCTGAGTCCCTCCACACCACACGCCCCACCCGTCCTGTTTTTCATTAAATCACTGACTAACGGAGGACGTGAATATGCGCATATAGCTCCTATCCAAACTGGATCGGGATGCTGACGTGAATGTACAGAAATTAGCAGGTGAATGCTTTAACTCGGAAACATTAAACAGGTTAACAAGTTGACTGGGGAAACCAAAAGTCAACAGCTGGAGGTATTTGACACCAGCAGGAGCTGGCCGCCGCCGCAGAGAGCGTCTTTCCTGAAGACCAAAGACCGCATGCTGGCAGTTCGGTAGATGACACCATGTCGTCGACTGCCTCTGTAAAACTGTCAAGTGTTTTAGATATTCGACACTTAGCCACAAATCAGCGCACTCTCGAGAAAGTCGGCCGAGTCCCTGAAGACTGCAGCGTCGTTTCCAATGGTGAATCTCGGACGTTTACCTGTGAACACCGAAAATACTTAACTGCATTGATAGATGGAAAAGGCGTCAGGCTTAACGTTGACACGGCGTCTGGTCTGACAATTATCACGGTAGAGACTTAGCAGACGATAGCAGTTCCTTGTCTCACCCCAACCCACGTCGGTGCGTGGGTGTCATACGTTACGCAAGTGGAATCATGGCATTTTTTCCGACGAATATCGGATTTGGGGAGTAAAATTGTTTAGGAGACGTTTTCGTATCGTCGGGTCGGATCGATCTTCAACGATACGGCAATCTCCGAATTCGGTTTTTGGAGTGGGCCATGTGGTGAAATGCACACGCAACAACGGAACAAAATCTATGGAAAAGCCGGTTGGGAAATGTACCAAAACAGAAGCCGTTTACGCACTAAGCCAGATAATAAACTAGTTTTCAGACATTATCGCCGGGTTCTGTTTACAATTCAGGTAGAAGTGGAGGAAGAGTTGGTACATTTGCAGGAGGAAGGTATAAGAGCCGCGAAAATGCCCACGAAAGAGTTTAGAAGGCTAGTTGGCGAGCATATATGTGTCTTCGATAAATTCTCATAGGGCTAGTACATTTATATGGGGACGAGGTACAAGTAAAACATGTGAGAGACAAAGGGAATTGTTTACAGTTCGTCTTCATGCAAGTGGAACTTGGGGGGAGAGGAATAAGAGACAGCTAATTAGGGGACAATTAAGGTTAGGGGGGAAGGGCGCTGAGAGGGGTACATGTAGTTGACTGAAATTCGACCACGGTAGGCTTGGAGCCCGTACCAGGTTCTTCTGTGCGCACAAGACCAGCTTTCGTAACCTGATGGCGATCCTCTCTGGCGTTGCTAGCAGACTGACTCACTGGCTTAGGATAGTTCGATGAGACCTTGTAAATCATGGGGAAGGCTGCATTGGAGACCACAGGACGCCCGGAATCAACAGCGTGTACGAGAATGGCACTGCTTGTGCTTTTAACTTCGCTCTTTCTCAATCATGCCGTATGCTTTTGAATAGGCGCCTACTCACTGGACCAATATAACCTGCTCCACAGGAGCAAGTAAAGAAGTAAATGCACATGGGGGTGGTCTGAGCTTGTAACCTACCCCTACCTTCTCCTTGTAAAATGGGATTGATCGAGAATAATACCCGAACTCCTGCCGTTGAGAAGGTTTGCGAAACAGCCCGGTCAAGCCGTCTTCACAGGAGTTCAGTCACTGCATTCGTTTGAGAAGGGACTTTGAGGAACAGGGTTTTCTTTTCCGCTGTCATTGTGGTGGGTTTTGACGGTCTCTGTAATAACCTTTCCCATAAATTGGTTAGAATACCCATTCTCGTGAAGCTGATCCTCACCAGTACTGTACGCCGAACAGACTTTTTTAGCCCTTTGCGCCAAACAGCGGACCAGATTGCGTTCTTATTGAGGGAGTACGAAACTACAGAAGTTCGTATATTGTCCAGAACAAGTTTTCCTCCAAAGGACATCTGAGGAAGGGAGTGAATCTGTCGTTTCTACCTCCACCATAAACTTGATCGACGGGTGTGCCTGGTTTACGGCATCTAAGAGAGCATCTATGTCGGTTTCTGCAGTAGCGATGACGAAGACGTCATCAAAGTAGCGACTATAGCTTCTTAGACTATTGATCTGGCCGTTTGGTTGAAATTTTCCCATGTTGCCCATGAGGACGTCGGCTAATAGAGGGCCAAGGGGCGAGGCCATGGCAACGCCGTCTATGGATCTGTTGGTTGTCAAAAAGGGACCACACATTTAGAGTGCACCTTAGTAAATTGTTCCTTCAGTGCAATCGTCGGTATTCTTATTTGGTGGGAGTTTGTGAAGAGTGGTGAGACGTCGAGCGAAAACGCAATCATTCCGTTTAGGTTCGGGTCTTTGAAGTTGTCAATGAATCCGAAGGTATCTCGATAGCTGCGTGGCGCGGGCTGGAGTTTCTCCGTCAACCACTTAGCTATCGCATAGCACGGAGAGTTACGCGTGTCCAAGATCGAACCAACTGGCGGGCTGTCTTTGTAGATCTTCAGCAGACCATAGAATCGAGGGTGTAATCTATCCCACCAATTACTCCACTTGGGCTCCTGTAATTATGGCGGTTAAGTAGTCAAACGGAAACCTGAGATTTTTTTGACTATTCTACGGGGTTAAACGAAATTTTGGAGGATTATCACCATCCTCTACCAACTGTGTAGGAAATTTTGGCACTTTGAACGGTGGAAAACCATTCGCGCGAATTAAATTTTCAGGAACATATATACCAATAGTAGTGGAGAAAGAAATGCAGGAGCTACTGGCGATAAATACTCACAAAGGTTTATTCAAACGTAGCCACCTAAACACCGGCATTAAGGGGACCCAAGCATTTCCTAGTAGGTTTAGATGCACTGCCCACGGATACACAGGGAGCGGTTGCGTACTGAGACGACATTCTAGCAGTTTGTCACTCAGAAGAAAAATTGCTAGAAAGAGTGGACAAAGTCATGGACAGCCTCATCAACTATAAGTTCAGAATTTACATGGAGAAGAGTAATTTTTTTTGCCCAAAGAAGTTCACTATCACGGATTCGTAGTAAATGCAGACGGACGAACACCAGAGCCCGAGAGCGTACTTGCATTTCAGGACATAGAAACTTCATAGAATGTAACGGAATTACACTCATCCATGGGTTCTTGTCAATTATTATGGACCGCGCATTGCGGGTCCTCATATCTTGAAGGGCCCTCTAGATCAACTCGTGCGCAGGGATACCCCGTTGACGTGACCAGGGGAGTGCAATCTTGCTCTAAAGGAATGCGGATGGAAAAATTCAACCGTCGCGAAGTCAGTGACGAGAGCAGAACGAAATTACAGTCCGATAGAAAAAGGAGCTTTGGCTTTTCCTGTCCAAAGTTTCAACCAGTTTATATATGGCAGATATCTTGCCCTACACAGAAGTCATCAGCCCTTAAAATTTCTTCTGGGAGCGAAAGTTGGAAGACCACAAAATGTTGTGGAACGGATCCGGCGATGTGTAACAATCCTCTCGAATTATGCCTTCACTGTTCGGTGCGTACTCATGCAGAAATTTGGGGCTCCGGACGCGCTGTCGGAGTAAAGCGAAAACGTGGAAACTCGGGAAGAAGTGGTCGTAGCATAAACCCTGGCTCAAGATGACCAAGTTATCCATAATTGATACTGACCCAACTGTGAAAAACTCGGCTACTCGGTGGACCTCGAACCCACGCAGTAAGGGTAAGGCTTCAATACGGTCAACGCTGTAACCACTTGAGCTACATGGCCCCGCCGGACGACGCGAGTTGAATCACATTTGGGTCAAATCACCCGCCCAACCTACTGCAATGTCTGGAATCCACCATACCTGATGCAGTAAGTTGACTGCTCAAGCAGGAGTTCCTGAGTAATTCACCTAGAATCCACCAGATGACTACCAGGCTCACGTAATTCGTAGATGTTTTGGCAGATTTTGAATAATTCATATTGACCCAACTGTGAAAAACTCGTCGCCCTTGGTGGCATTGGAACCCACACGGCAAGGGGAAGGGTTTATTACAGCTACCGCTCTAACAACTTAAGCTACGAGGCCCCGCCGGATGACATTTTACCATCACAGCCGAGCACATCAAAGCTGCGACAGCAAAGAGCCCACTACTGTGCCAAGTTGAGGACTTCATGCTGCATGACTGGCCCGACGAAGGCAAAACTCGCATATATCTGAAGGCCTTTAGGAACCGGAGGGATCAACTGCAACACATACGGGATTTCATGGTGTATGACGGCCAAGTTATTGTACTGGCAAAATATAAGCCACAAGTATTGCGAGGACTGGATGCTGGAAATCCGGGCACTTTGTGGCAATAAAGTACGTTTACTGGTCCGAAACTGACGAAAACGTCGAAACCTTTGTCCGTAGTTGTGACCCGGCTGGACGGTTTGCAACAGATGTGCCGAAAATGGGAATCAAGCAAATGCAGTCGCCGCCTTTCCACCCTGTTATAACCTAGTCTGGTATTCAGTAACGGCGCGAATCGAATGCGTACTCGACTGTTGTCCCAACCACCAACACGCCAACGAAAACAGAGCACGATCGGTCACCTGGAAGTCGTTTTTGTTGGAAAAATAGCTCATACTTGTAGCATCCTATTCCGGTTGTCCAACGTGCTTCGAGGAGTTCTGGACGAGCCGAGCAACTTTTCGCGGATACTGACCAATCAGGTTCCATGGGTGCAGCCAGTGGCGAGACGCTGTCAGTATGCCAACGGCCTACTGATACCTTGCTGCAGCATCCTAAGGAAAGCACGCATGTGATTCCCATTGAGAGTGACTGGCTCATGTTTTTGGAAGCGTAGACATTCCCAACACACCTGCAATCAAATGACCAAACCGAGAGATTGGTCGGCACTTTCGAAAAGGCGATGAGGGAGACATGGAACTCGGTCGTCGAGATGGAGCACCTGGTGGCCTATCGAACGACGCGTAAAACCAAGCCTGGTGGATCAACCTCAACAGAAGAATTTCTGGGCGTCCAACTATATGTGCGTCTCCAGTACTTGGAACCTGTGGCCCCAGCAAGAAAAACTTTTTTCGGGATAGTGAGTAGACATACGTGCGAAAGTACGTTTGGGGGGAAGGGGGAACCCTGAATAGAGAGTACAGTCAAAAGACAGCTAGAAGAAATGTGAGATGACACGCGAACCAGCTCAGACAAGCAGTTGGCCCCAGACCCACTGTGACATTTTCAGCATTCCGACATCCATGTATGGCTGCAGTCAATCATTGAAGACCAAAGTATCCATCAGCGCTGTGGTGTCCCCTAGCCGAAGTCTCATGATGCTCAAGCATTCAACTGCCAAGTGGGGTTCGGTCACTCTCCCTACGCCGAGTAGGCCACCACAGCGCCATCCTGTTCCCAATTCGACTATAAGTTAAAAGCACGGACATGATTCTGCCAAAATTGGTGACCTCCAAATCGCCAAATTGAGTGAGAATTCGGAGTTTAGCCTTACTTCAAAATCATTCAAAAATTCCAGAAAAAAATCATGCGGGCGTGGTAGTTGAAACGGAATATAAAATACGGGGAACCCAATGATATTAATAGACCTTGTCACCTGCTGCATGAAGTCGCGCGAAATAGCTGAAGCACATGTCTGAACTTTCGCCTTGAGCCTGTGTTGGTGGTATGATTCGCTTTGCACCAAAGCGTGCCTAGAGCGATTTATATGATCGAGCCTGACGCTGGTCAGAACAAACTGCGCGATCCACCTCAGAGTCCGAGATTCATAAAACGAAGTCCATGCTGTCCAACTGTAGGAATTTTTTGTTGACCCCATCTGTAATGAAGTCGATTTGGTTAAGGGATTAGCTAGAAGGGACGTGTATGATGTGAACCTATTGCAGAAGTGCTGTGTGCTTCCGTAACGCACGAAATACTGAAATCCTTGAGTATTCCCTCAGAGGCAAATATGACTTGGTTGGGGTTTAATAACACAAACACTGAACTTAATCTTCTACTAATTCATCCATACTAGTGTGACTGCTTTCTCTTCAGGTAGTGGAAGAAAAACCACTGTTCACTTGTCATCCACCTTGGCAGTAGCATATACAACGTGTTTAAGTCTTTATAGAGCTTTGGGTAGCTCATCGTTTCATACGGTCATTCTGTTACCAAATACGCTTCTTTAAGATAGAGTACTCGGGGATGCGGAGCATCTGCTCGTACTTAGCTAAACATCGCGTTTATTCATTTCACCACGGGTTGCGTTTTGAATGTTTTCTAAAACATGTCCCTTGAGGGAAGTAGTATACAATTAATAACTGGAATTGTTTTATTCGTTCTATTCAGCCCACCGTGTGTAACAGCCATGTAAAATCTTGGTACACATAGGTTATTTCAATAAACTCAAAAGTGCATGTTTAAGAAATTTGCGAATATAAGATTAAGCACGTATTCAAGCGAACGCTGCATAGTCTCCAGCCAACGCATTTTAAGACCAAAAGTGCTTTTTTGCAAAGCCACAGCTGTGTAGCCTAAGCATTCCTCTTCCATCGTCATCAGCAACCGGAGGGTTCATGCTTCCTGCTTATCCGTTTTGTAATACGTCTCCATTCAGTTCGAAAGCATAGTTGCGGCTTTTGTTAATTAATTCATGAGTTTCGGCCATTACTTAATGACGCTCTAGGCTAATGCTTTAGCTTTCATACCCATACAGTGCGTGACCGATCTCATGAAATGTTGGCAAAATTCTGGCATGCGTTTCCGATTAGGATTACTTAAGTGCGGTTGTTATATTGATTATCATGCAGCATAACCCTAAAACAATTCGGACTCGCTAGGATGTCGGCTTTTGTAAGCACTCCTTTTCGACCTCCTGCAGAAACCACACTCGGTAAAAATGACTACTTAAGTAACATGCATTTTTCACATTGATTTTCAATAGTCTTATGAATTCAAATATACTTTATAGAAAACATGCACAAAAATATGCTTTCTTTTGCCCATTTGGTGTGAAATCACATTGGCTTCATATTTTATGCCCGAAGAAAGTACACATTTAGGTTTTTAAAAAGCTTCCCAGTTCCGAATCAGTTTCAGCCTGATCTGCCATTGCATCAGCGTTTAGCAGTTTCTGCCTACAAGTTGCATGCTTTGCGCGTAGGGAAAATCATATATTCCTCTATGCCTTTAAGAAGATTCCACATGCAGTTCATGAAATTTCGTAATGGATCCGGCTTGTGTCGTACATTTCATTAGTAAACGTACATGTGCGGTCTTGCACGCATGGACATCGCACGGTCTTAGAAATTATCATAAATCTACATAAGTAGTCATTTTTTTTACCGAGTACGGTTTCTACAGGAGATTTAAAAGCGGCGTATTCAAGAGCTGACATCTTGCTTAGTCTGAATTGTTATAAGATTATGCCGCAAGATAATCAGTATTACAACCGCGATCAAGTAATCCTTCCTAATCAAAAACGAATTTCAGCTAACATTTCATGAGATCGGTCACTCACTGTAGATTAGTCGCACATGAAGAACTTTGTCCGTCAGCCGCTGCTTCGCAAGTTTGCCTCAGCATGAATGGATCCAGGCACGGTTGGTGGGCACCTCACGAAGTAGTGGTCGACTTCATCGTCCGCTACGATTGAACTATTGCATAAATTAATCTTACGCGGGCCTTTCGTGCTGTTAAGCAGTCACATTTCTCCCACAAAATGTGCCACTTTCTCTCACTCCTTTATTCAACACCCAATTTTGCAATCAAATTTGTTTCGCGCTACATTCTTGAACGTTTGAAGCCCTGCGTAGCCCCTGATCTCGTCGTTTCTTCTATTTTTCAGAGTCATTTTCAAAACAATGTTAAGGCAGACATGCCGTCCGATGTCTTCCTCGTGAATCTCTCCCGAGAATACTGCAAGTAAGGGCGTCCGTCCTCTCCCCCGCGAGTTTATTATGCTCAATATGCGCCTCATTTTGCTCCTCGGCGAAAATTTCCAGTCCTCTGTTCGCCCCTAGGTCGTACGTTGAAACCCTAGAACTTTTACTTTTTACACACTGAACAGTTAACTTAAGTGTTGTCTCAGTATGGATAGACATGAATTGGAAGCTTATATTGACAGGTAATTCACCCGCACCTCCGTGCATAGGGTATCAGTTTCGCTCGAGGGTGTTGATAGAAACGAGTTTCATGGGTGCTTCAACAAATTTAGACAATTTGACCGGTTGCCCGCCTCGGTCACCGAGTTTTTTACAATTGGACAAGCCGGATAATTCACATCTGCCAAAACACGTCATGAAAACGGGCTTAGACAGTCATCCTTCTGCACTAGAAACGAATTTTATTCATTGCATTAGGTTGGGCAGGTAAGTTAGCCCAAGTGGTGAAAATTCGGGACTTTCGGTCAGTGTTTGGGAGGTGAAACCGCCGACCGAACCCAATTTTTTCCCTTTCTGACGAGAATTCGTATCCCGTTGAGGTCGGCAGGTTGTTTACGTTTAAGTAGTCAATTAAGAACGGGCCTTTTGCACTTTCCTTACAATCTTGAAGTCTTAACTTAAAAACACGACATCAAGCGGTTCACTAATTCTTCAACAGGTCGTCTTGTGCATTTTCCTTACAATCTTGAAGTCTTAACTTAAAAGCACGACATCATTTTGCTCACTAATTCTTCAGCCGGATGGCTGCACATGTGTTTTTAAAAAGACTCAAGATTCTTTTGGATCTTAGGCCGTAATTACCCTACATTAAAATTTTCCGGACTAAAATACTTCTCTTCCTGTATGTTGAATTTCAAAAAGACATCTTCCTTCAACGCAACTACAAGGATTAACTCTTAAGCTACTGAACCCAACGTTAAGTTCCGACACAGTATGCAGAGTTCGTCCATGCAAATAACTAAGTAAATAAAACAGCTCAAGTTGAACATCTTTAAGATAGCTCTTTATCACAATCGGCACTTAGATATCCGGCAAGGGTCTTATGTGTAGGCCCACGTTCTAATTATAATATGGTCGACTACTTATGTGATTTGGGTAGGCATGCAGTACTGCGAGTTAAAATCCGATCAGTCGGTCTCCGGGTTACTGTACATGTTCCTGTCGAGCTTCCGGGATTATGACTACGGTCATGTAACTCGTGCTGGGTGGGAAGGGAGGAGGGGTTAGCTGGCTGGGTAAGGGTTATGAGGGGAGCTAAGGGCATAGACGTGCTACATCAGGGTCTTGTCGCCGTTGGGGTCAGGGTCAGGGTCACGGTTGCAGTGAGGGATTGTGATTCGAACTTACAGCTTGGGTTACTAACTTCGCACTTGGGCGTCAGGTTGGCTTTCGAATCGCGTTATTACAATAACCTTTGTCAGGTGGGAGAATGGGGCCTGTACAACTGCCCTAGGGGGCGTTTTTAAGCTTTGGATTACGCCTGGTTATTGTTTGGTTTTCAAGAAGCCTTGTCTTTCCAGTAAGACGGGGCCTGTGTTGCTTTTTGGGGCATTCTGAGCTTTCCGTTAGTCTACCGTTTGTTAAAACGCAAGTTTTTGAATTGCGCGCTACTTTTTAAAACTAAATTTGAGTATTCGAGCAAGCTTCTGGTAATTTGTTGCTTTTCCCCATGTTTGCTTCTACATTTCCCATTTCGCTATTTTTCCCCACCCATGAAACCCCTAATTGCTACCATTCCCGTATTAAAGGGGACTTTGCGTGTTGGTTTGCCAAATGGTCTTACACGTCAGACCCCTACCAAACATTCTTTAGGAATTAGCGTAGTATCAACTGTGGCTGTTGGCCAACAGTTTACAGTTTGAATATGATTTCCAAAACGGTTTCATTTGAATTTTGCTGTAATTCTTCCGTTTTTGCACTGTTTGAGATGCGGTTGATTAAGAGAGAGAGGGTTTGATTTGATTTTGCTGGCTGGGGCGTTACAGGAATATGATTTCTCACGAGGTCACGTGGTGACAAGCTGGCCGGTGCGCAAGCTTAGCAGTTTAGTGTATCAAGAGAAGTTTTCTTCCTTTAGGATTTCTATGTGATTTTTCGAGACCATAGGATCCTCTGAGTTTCAGGTTGTCTTTGAAATGTCGGTGAATACTTTGTGATTTTCAGCGTTTCTAATTAGCTGCCCATCGAGATAGGTTCTATGCTGTATCTATCAAAACTTTCAAAATAAGATATCTCTTGAAAGCATTTGCAAACTAGCGAGTTCCCGAACGTTCTGTCTTATGCAGATGACTGTTTGAGTCATGTTTATAGTCTCACCCAAGTATGAAACCTCATCGTCTAGAAAGATGAACGTTTTAAACGAAAGTCGAAAATGAATATGATCTGGGTCAATTTGGAAACTTTTCCTAGTCCGTTAACTCTCTAAGTATCTCTTTAATTGGCTATTTTGTTGACGGATGTCTATGTACTTTACCCTTTTCAAGGGTAAACTCAAGAAAAGTGGTACCGTTTAGCCGGCTTTTCTGCTTCCATGAGAAGTATTGTTAATTTTGTGGCTACAAACGAAAAATCCCGCTTTTCATATTGGAGCCATTTTTGCTATCTTTGTTTACTTTTAGTTTAACTTCTTCTATTCTAAATGCACAACACAGTGGCCATATAAATACTCAGATATTGCTGAAGCTAATGTTCTACCCGTTCCGGCTCTAAATTACTCATTAACGGAAACTAAACCATACAAAAGTAGCTTACCACATGCTTTAAAGTTGACCACCACTTACCAATAGGCCTTTTCATGGTTACTTATGGAGTATTCGCAAATGACAGGAAAATATCGGTACGTTTGAAGTAAAAATTACCTGCAGGCGTTATTACTGCTTTTCAGAGCAGTAAATCACAATTTACAAATCAGACTTTTTGGAGTCCCTTAAAAATCAGATTTCCTAAAAACAATCACCTTTTTTTGGATCCCGCTTTACCTGATTTACACCGAAGAAAAAATAAATGTTCAAGTGCGGCAAGTTGTGTGTGATAATGCCCTTGAGTTTAGATTACTCATCTCTCATAGACAAATACGCACGGAAGCTCAGGCTTAGTGTAGGTCAGCTTTTAGCACAGAGAACTGCCCGCATATAAGGTAGCATTGATGGTAACCATCGGGAGAGGGCACCCAAGAAATCCGCCTAACCACAGCAGCCTGTCTTACGAAACAGGTGGTAATAGCGGTTTTATGGGTGGTGGCTGGTCGGGATGTACGATACTAGCCGACGGAAAGCCTTATTTGAACAGGTGAATGATCGAAATTGGCCCGCTCTGCGTCCCGTTATTACAAAATGGGTCGCCAAAGTCAGTATAGTGGTAATGGACGAGTGGAAGGCGTATAATCGTCTTCCCTCAGAAGGTTATCTACATTTCTCTGTTAACCACTCAAAGAACTTCAAGCACTCTACCACCGGAAAGCACACCAATGCCATTGAGGCATACTGGAGTAGACTGAAAAGGAAACTCTACGAGGGAGGCCCTGTATGTGGACGAGCAGTGTGGACTCACATAGACGAAGTACAGTATCGTCTTTGGTTTGGCCTCAATGCCATGTCTTTGACAGATGCCGGGGAACTGTTCCTGTCCCATGTTGTGCAGACTTATAGTATTTAAAAGTGTTTTTGTTTTGTAATAAACTGCCATAATGCGAATGTATGCCGTATATTCAGGTGTACGTGTGTAACGATGGGGAAGGTTGGGTAACAGCGACCATCGTCCATGTAACCTCCTGCGATGTTCGTTCGGCCAGCCCATGTTAGGCCGTCGGGGAAAGTCCAAGTAGTGCGTGAAAGTAGGCCTGCAACCCCTGATATAGCCTGAAGGCGTTTGAGTCCACTGTTAAAGGTATTATTTCTAGGTAACGGATTTTTTGGGTGCCATCTCCCGATTGTTACCGCATTGATTTCCGCCCACATTTGCAAGCATTTTGGCAAAATTATTTTGAAACGTGTTGTGTATACAAAAATAAGATTTTCCGGAACAACGTGCTAGGTTCCTAAAAGATGATCATCCCAATTTCCATCTTATATTTTCATAAGTTAAGTCACATGTTGTATGCCTCGATATTTCCAACTAAGCGCCTCATGAGCTTCGATGCACCCGTTTTTGCTGCAAGTGAAATATTTGTTTTGCTATTACTGAGATTATTAAGGAGGATAACTAGCCGTGCGATCCCGCTTCTCTGTGTGTTCCCTCTAGCATGCAGCGCCTCGCCTTTCAACTCATCGACCGTCTTCAACTCCTTTCTGATGAAGGCCAGCTCTTCAAGCTGCTCAACGGCCTGGCAGCAGACTTTCTTAAAGACTACGAAGCACGCGAATTGACTTGGCTCAAAAACCACCTGCTTAACCACCAGGCTGCCTATTACATCTCCCAAAATCACTCAAAACGGAACATCCACGCCTCTGGGTATGCGAGACTTTTGCTGTTGCCGCCCTGCTATCGACACTTGATTATAATGTCCAGTTTCCACATCATGATGAAGGCTATTCTAGGCCTTTGAGGGCTTTTGTAGGACAGATCCCAGTGCCGCGGACTACCAGTTCCACCATCACCGACAGAACTTCTGCCAACTTGCTCATATTTTTTCATATTTGCACGGCCAGTTGTGGCAGACGATTTCTTTTGTACTAGAACTGCGTCACGTACTTCGACACTAGTCGATGTTGTCACAGCGAGCGCGGACTATCTCATTTGAGACGAAGTCGGTGAACTTCACTCGAAGGATGATCCTCAAGCAGTGGTGGTCAAATACCTCCAGTTTTCGCTCATCCGCCACGCGCAAAGCCCAGCATTCACAACCGTAGAGAAGGACAGACCGGACAGATGCACGGTACACGCGAATCTTAGTGGCGATGGAGAGGTCACGTCGGTTCCACAGGCATTTCCGAAGTCTTGAAAAAACCCAGCGGGCAGCATCGATTCGGGAGACAATGTCGTCCTTACTCTGTCCATTAGGCAGCAGCCGCTCCCCGAGGTATTTAAAACTGTCCACTTCTTCAAGTTGACAGCCATCAATCCCCAGGGGTGCCTTCTCCTGGTCAGGGATGCAGCTTGAGAATACTTTGGTCTTCCCAGCGTTTATGGACAAACCGACTGATTTAGCGACCTCGTTCACTCGTGACACCATAGACTGCAGATCACCAAAACTTGAAGCAAGTACGGCGATATCATCGGCATAGTCGAGATCAGTCAGTCGATGTCCGGGTGCAAATTCAACACCGTCACTGTCGCGTAGGGCCCTCCCGAGGATCCAGTCAACATCGCGAGGATAACTCAGGCCATCCAAGAAAGACGACTGAGGTGGTTCGGGCATGTTCTTCGTCGTCCACCTCAGGAGCTCAGTGTTACTGCCCTCGATCCGGAACCGTTGCCCCATTGGAGGCGTCGAAGAGGGGGTCAGTTCAAAACCTGGCTCGACACTGTCCGTCAAGACATGGAGGTGGTTCTTGGACCGTCGGTATTCGGTCTCCGTCGTTGGCGAAGGGAATGGGTTGAGCTGTCTAGATCTGCTGCCGCGGATCGTCACGCGTGGAGGGGTATAATTCGGGACATCATCTAGGCCGGCTAGATCAGGCATGATCGCAGCCGTATCAAGTACAAGTAAGTACACTAGTCGATTACCGGCCGGGGCTTTATGCAGAGGACACGCACTGTCAGCTCAACCTTCGCGAACGACGGTTCCACCCTGTACACCACAGCATGATGAGCACAGGACGATGACTAGGGATATCAGACTCGCGCAGCATTTGCCGCACTTTCCTACCCCCCCCTCCCTTCCTGGTACGATAGCAAAGCAGTCAGATCGATCGAAAGGCGGGATCGGGCGCAATGGCCGACAAAGCTAAATATCCCGTTTACGTTCGACATACACGACCGTCGGCCCTCTGAGAGAAAAGTTGCCGATGCCTCGTGAAAACTACGCAACAGCAAGGCACCCGGAGAGAGGACGGTATACCCTCTGAAATCTACAAGTCTTGTGTCGACACTCTGGCGCCCTGGCTCCATGTGGTGATTGGACAAGCGCGGAGAAACGAGGTTGCTCCCGGTGACGGGGGTTTAGGCATCCTTGGACCTATCCTGAAGAAGGAAGATACGACGAGATTCGAGAACTTCTGTGGCATAAGCCTCATCGACGTTGCTGCGAAGATCTTCGCTATTGTTCTACTCAGGCGATTCCAGGCTGTGCGTGACTCTAGGACGAGGCCCCACCAGACCGGATTTCGTGCAGGACGTGGATGCGCGGACCAGGCATTCACACTGAGACGCATTCTCGAATTCCGCCATGGCTACCAACAACCGACAGCCGTCTGCATTGTTGACTTTGCCGCCGTGTTCGATCCCGTTCATCGTGAGTCCCTGTGGCGGAAAATGGTACTAGGCGGTGTACTTCTGAGGATCATCGCCATGATCAGGGCCGATTACCGCTCTGGTCCATAACAATTTTTCCCAACCGTTTAGTATTCGGTCTGGCGTTCGACAGGGTCGTATCTTGTCGCCCATTCTATTCAACTACACTATTGACTGCATTCTTGGGAGAGTCGTACACGAAGGTGACGATTGCGAGTTTTCACCCGGACACCGGCTGACCGATGTCGGCTATGCCAATAATATCGCTCCAAGTTTTGCTGATCTGCAGTCTACGATATCACCGGTGAAGGAGATCGCTAAATCGGTCGGTTTGTCCATAAAATCTGGGAAGATTAAAGTGTTTTCAAGCTGCACCTGTTTGCCGGTATCGCCAGCCGTTTAGCCTGTGATTTATGCGATTTGGTGTGCACTCTCATTTACCTCTTCTTGGGTGTCATGCCAACCCCGAACAAAACCCACTGTTCGTCATCGCCATTTAGAGCGCTCTTTGCAGAACTTCAGCCTAACCACCTATGCTGTTCATTCTCCGGTCATTCAAGAGACCAAGTCCAGACCCCTGACCAAGTCCAGTGGGATCCCCCTTCAAAGTCCTCTTCCCCAGGTAGGCCATCCCCCGTAGCTAGCAGTGTTGTCTGCGCCTGTAAGCATCCGGTAGCTACGTTTCTACCTCAGCGAACTGTAATTTTGTCCCTTTGAGCCTTCCTACGACGTGCAGCAAAGCGATACTCACACGCACCCTGTGCTTTTTTTCTCCTGTTCTTTACTCCCAGTCACAATCACGGTAAAAGGTGAGGTGATACCGGGACCAACACTGTGTGGCTTTTTATGCGTGATTTAACCCTTCTGGCTTTTTGTCTAACCAACCACTGAATGTATTGTTGTTTTGGCGCAGGGGCGTAAAACCATCATGGCCAGAGAGAGAGAGAACCGTTCGGTAAAATGAAAGGTCGAGCACTCGGTGAAACATGGGCCGTTCCTGGCGCGTCTAAGGGTGTGGTTTAAGATACCGCAAAAAAACAGAAGAGTAATCCCGATGAAGTCCGAATAAAAGGCAGTTACTAGGTTGTCAAGACAAAGTCTATAAGCAACAATACGTTACGGCTGGACCCAGTTGTACAAGGAAGAATTGCGTTTCCTTTTAATCGTCCTGAATTCCACAAATGAACTTTATTGATTCACTGTAGTGCAAGGAAATACACGAAGTAGCCAGTCACAGGGCCGATTACTATTGCTGGCAAGGATTATCATTGGAATTCTCGTTTCTGACCAATTAGCCGTCATTAGGTGGCTATCATCCGACCCCAAATGCTGGCACAACTGGTTTGAACCAGGACTCAGTGGGTCAGTGATCGTCGTTAAGTTCTACGCTCCATCCTCCTGAACTAGCGAGCTGCCCTCTGCGGGCTGTCATCGGGAGAATGAAAGGGTATATGATAGTAATGTTCATAATGTTGAAGGTAGCATAGCGACTGCAGCCCCTTATAGATGAACCACCCCTATCTGCTTTGTCTCTGATGATGGGTTCGAGCAGGAATCCGAAACGTCAGACTAATAAAGCTCTTGTCCCAACGACCGTGTCTCCCTCCTTCAAGACTGCTTCCTGGGACTCGTCTCTACGCTTCTATTAGCAATGTTCATTGTTCTGTTTTTCTGCAACACCTTTAAGTTGTTGAGTACTGTTCGCTATATGAATGCCTGTGTATATTCTAAACTGGATCCCAAGACAGAACGGAATTGACCATTTCCCCCTACTATTGATATTACCGTCCTCATAGTGTCAGTGTTTATATGGTTTATGTGTTGCCTTACGACTGATCCCATCATGGGATGGCTTTCGATGTTCGACACCGTTTAAATCGAGCTTTACGTCTGCACTGCCTACGCTTCTGCCCCTTGTTTCACCCAGCACACGCAGCCGCTTCCGGTTCCCTTTCACATTCTGTACTTATTATTATTAATGTTATCATCATTGTTAAGGAGGGACTGGCAATATCACCTGAGGTCGCGAGAAGAACGACGTCCTAAATAAACCGATAAAGCAGGCAAAGATGTGAATTAGTTCATTGGACGAACTGAATGACTTTGCCGACCCGTGAGTTAGAAGTCCAACGACCTAACCACTGAGCCGCGGGCTCGTGGTCCTATTGGTTGCGGTCGGGTGTATAAAATGGTAGGGAGATGCTCCGTGATCACAACTCACTCGTCCCGTTGTGTCTTGGGACTCTCCCCCGAGCATAGCGGCGCGTAATGTATGCAGAAGGGCATTACCGACAAAGAAAGCGGAAACCAGAATGGCCATTTCAGCTAGCCATACCCAACCCCTGGGGTTTGATCCCGCGACCCTTGGCGTCCGCCATCTTGCCGTGCGCGTCCTCACATTACACTGACCGATGTAACTGAAAGGAATCACTGTTTACGGCGTGAAGTCGTCGAGGAGCACTTTACTTTTCACGGCGTTAATTTTTTGGCTGAATGTCTTGGATGTAAGGATTATTCGGTCAAGGTCAGCTTGCTTCTCAAGGATATTGCGACGCAAGAAGATGCCAGCATAATGCCGGAGACGATGAGGCCTTGGTAGTCATGGAAGGCCCTTAACGGCACTGAATTTATGCCATACAGTACGTGACCGATCTCATGAAATGTTGGCCAGAATTCTGGAATGCGTTTCTGATTAGGAAGGATTACTTAAGTAGGGTTGTTATACTGATTAACATGCGTCATAACCCCATAACATTTTGGACTCGTCAGGATGTCGGCTTCTGAATGCACTTCTTTTTGACCTCCCGCTGAAACCACACTCGGCAAAAATGATTACTTAGGTAGGATGCATTTTTCCTATTGATTTTCGATAGTCTTAAAAATTCAAGTATATTTTATAGAAAGCATGCACAAAATATGCTTTCTTTTGCTCATTTGGTAGGAAATCACATTGCCTTCGTATGTTTTGCCCGAAGTAATCCTTGCTAGTCGGAAACGCATCCCATATTTTTGGCCAACATTTCATGAGATCGGTCACGCACTGTATGGCATAAATTCAGTGCCGTTGAGGTTCGTCCATGACTACCAAGGCCTCATCGTCTCCGGCATTATGCTGGCATCTCCTTGCGTTGCAATATCCTTGAGAAGCAAGCTGACCTTGACTGAATAATCCTTACATCCAAGACATTCAGCCAAAAAATTAAGGCTGTGAAGCGGAAAGCCTTTTCTGATGCCAGCGTTCACGTCCAAGCACTCACAGTAAGTCCAAATTTCAGTTCTCGTGGGTTAATAATATTCCTTAATCAGGTTTGAAAAGTTCAGAGGCGTACCATTGACCTGCGTAAAGCACTTCAAATGTATAGGTCGAACGCTGCCACTGTTCTAAGAGTGGTTGCAGGACGAAGTTCTGGTCGACGCAACCTGTCTGGAGAAAAAACTACCTCCCTTTTTCATTGACCGTTACTAGCTTGTTGATATAGTTGACCTTGCAAGGCATATTTTGTGCATGCTTTCTATAAAATATATTTGAATTTACAAGACTATCGAAAATCAATTTGAAAAATGCATGCTACTTAAGCAATCATTTTTACCGAGTGTGGTTTCTGCGGGAGTTCAAAAAGATATGCATTCAAAAGTCGACGTCCTGGCGAGTCCGAATTGGTATAAGGTTATGCTGCATGTTTATCAGTATAACAACCACACTTAAGTAATCCTCCCTAATCGGAAACGCATTCCAGAATTTTGGCCAACATTTCATGAGATGGGGCACGCTTTGTAGCTAGGGTGGAATGGGAAGCGGACAGCCCTTTTTAGATGCCAGCGTGCACGTCCAAGCACTCACGGTAAGTTCAAATTTTAGTTCTCGCGGGTTAATAGTGTACCTTAATCAAGTTTGCAATGTTCAGAGGCATACCATTGACCTTCGTGGCCTCCTGTAAAGCACTTCAAATGTATAAGTCGAACGCTACCACTGTTCTGAGAGTGGTTGCAGGACGAAGTTCTGGTCGACGCAACCTGTCTGGAGAAAAAACTACCTCCCTTTTTCATTGACCGTTACTAGCTTGCTGATATAGTTGACCTTACAAGGGCCTGCTGCATGCCAGCGACGCTGGGCCCCACGAGCTAATGTGAATTAGTGTTCCGTTGAGTTGTTTTCTTGTCTGAGAGTCAGCTGTTCTACCCTACACCAAAGCCACCTCAGCACACACACACACACTCACACGTCCACATCAGCACCCGTGTGTTCTGAGTGGAGAGCAGGTGTAGAATGCCTGTAGCAGGAATTCTTGGCAAACTGCGCGCACATGCTAGGTGCGCAACCAATCCAACCTCCGAGTGTCATCTAATTTGTATTCACACACGACCACTTCACTTGTCCTCGGGTGGTCAACCGTCAACGGTTTAACTTCTTTCTATCTGTGCACTAGAGCAGAAGGTCGGCTCACCTACCGCACCCTACCCACCTAACTTTATCAAGGTCTGCACTGGTGTTAGGTAACTCAGCGAAATAGGGTTTTGGATTACCTCCGTGGTCTTCGGAACTCGCTCCCTAATCTGTCACAGACAGTCGTGAATGGATGCATTATGAAAATTGACGGTACGACACCAAAGATATTTAACGTAACTTCCGGATGGCCGGCCGACTCATCAGGGTATAAAGTTTTGTGAACATTTGGTTTGGATATTATCGACCCCGGCGGAAGATCGCTTATTTGAATCCGTAAATCACGCGGCATATCTCATTAAATGTTAACATATTGTAAAATCTACGCCATTAGACATATTTCAGCGAGTGGGATTAGCACTAGTCGCCGACATAATTCTCAAGGGGCAACCTTCGTTTTACGAGTAGCTGCTCGTTCTAGTCATGTATTCACTTTGCCTGAGTATTTCTCATCTTCCCCCTGAAACCCATGAAATGGTTCCCTCTCAGAAAATGTGGGAAGATGATATATATACCTGACCACCCAGACCGGATGCCTCTTTCAGTGTGGGATCTTTTTATAGTCCCCGCTCCTAAATGACTGCCGTTTGTTCATTTCTAGGCTCAACGAACTCCGTCGCGACCTTCAAGCCCGTCTGCATATCGGTAATGACCGCGATGCGGCCTCTGAGAAAGTCCTGCTCTCTCAGGAGGTTGCCATAAACATGCTCGATGATGTCCGGCAATCAGCTAAACGCTGCATGATTGTGAGTCTCCGTGTGCCAGATATGCGATTGTTCGACCGATGCAGGTGGCAAGGCCCGCCACTGCTCTATGCTAACGCAGTGGAAACTTTCACACATTCTCTCTCTCCCCCCACACCCACTGTGTTCTGATGTCGTGACAAAGTCAGGACGACTAGAGATGGGCGTTGGCCTGGTGACTGTCCAAGCTGGACGGTTCATCTGCCCGTACCGCACATGATCTGCCCCCCCCCCCTAGGTCCGTACGAATCAAGTGCCATTTGGGGGGGGGGGGCTCCAATTTTCATGAGAGTACTATAAAGGCCACAGTGGGAGGGATCCGTTGCAGCCTGATCCTAAGTCGGACCGGGTGGGTTATCCTGTCAGCAGGCAACCCCCCGGGTCGCTACTGTTAGCGTGTTGTGATGGTCCAGAGCGCGTCAGATTAGTTATAGTGAGGAAAGCACATGCTCAGTTGTCATGGGGGATACAGTGCGTGACCGGTATCATGAAATGTTGGCCAATATTATGGAATGCGTTTCCGGTTAGAAAGGATTACTTAGGTTGGGTTGTTATACGGATTATCGTGAAGCATAAGCCTATAGCAGGTCGGACTCGCCAGGATGTCGGCTTTTGGATGCACGTCTTCTTGAGCTCCCGCAGAAAGCACACTCGGTAAATAATGACTACTTATATAGCACGCACTTTTCCTATGGATTTTCGATGGTCTTATAAATTCAAATATATTTTACAGAAAACATGCACAAAAATATGCTTCCTTTTGCTCATTTGGTAGGAAATCACATTGTCTTCATATTTAATGCCCGAAGAACGTGTATCTTTTGGTTTTAAAAAAGTTTCTAATTATGAGATTTTTAAGACCTTGCGATGTCCATGCATGCAAGACCGCATATGTCCGTTTTCTAATGCTCCCCATGAAATGCACAACACAGTCCGGATCCATTGCAAGATTTCATGAACTGTATATGGCATCTTCCTAAAGACGTAGGGAAATATATGATTTTTCGTACGCGGAAAGCGTGCACCTTGTGGACTGAAATTGCTAAACGCTGATGCAATGGCAGATCAGGCTGAAAATTATTCGGGAATCGGGAGACTTTTTTAAAACCTGTATACACACTTTGTTCGGGCATAAAATATGAAGACAATGTGATTTCCTTCAAAATGGGCAAAAGAAAGCATATTTTTGTGAATGTTTTCTATAAAATGTATTTGAATTTGTATGAGCATCGAAAATCAATACGAAAAATGTATGCTACTTAAGTAGCCTTTTTTTACTGAGTGTGGTTTCTGCAGGAGGTCAAAAAGAAGTGCATTCAAAAGCCGACATCCTGGCGAGTCCGACTTGTTATAGGGTTATGCTTCATGATAATCAGTATTACAACCCCACTTAAGTAATCCTTCCTAATCGGAAACGCATTCCAGAATTCTGGCCAACATTTCATGAGATCGGTCACGCACTGTATGGCATAAATTCAGTGCCGTTGAGGGCCTTCCATGACTACCAACGCCTCATCGTCTCCGGCATTATGCTGGCATCATCTTCGCCGTGCTTTTGAGTCGCTTGCCCAGCTACAAATCATTGTCGGGCGTGCGCCACTCATCTACCGTCAGGATGCTAAACCAGTGTCATGTATCATAATTTTTTGAAGTTCTGTAATTGATATTCTCCTCCTGGGCATAACTTGTCCCTGAGAACCGTTTACATAGGCCCTCACACGCCTTATGCCATTCAACCTTGTGGTTGAACTAATTATTTGGAAGTTTGTATTATGAGGTCCCTTAAAAGTCAACCTAGCAAGCTGTCGCACACCATAACTGCCTGACTGATAAGTATATTTAACTACAGACAGATCAACGGGATGAAGCCGTTAACGTTCATTGGCTGCCGTCGGACCACCGCGACAACCTTGATCGAATGTTCATATGTGATTATGTCTCTCCGTCAGCTTCGAGCAAGGTGCCAATAATCACCTGTTAATAGATTTCCCCGGTCTGATGTTCCGTTTTCCCCTGCAGCTCCAGTCTAGAGTTTCGCGGTGACTGCATAACGGTGAGCGGCTACCAGTTAAGACGGCTCCCAGCAGCGGGTTTGTCCTGAGTTATTATTTGTGGCACATTTGTCGTTCTCAACCAGTCATACTCTAAGCCCAGGCCTGAGGCTCAGCCGCCCATTAGATTGCACGCTCCGTCAGTAGACCATGAACTCTACACCGCAGTTTTAACGTAAAACAGAAGTGATGTCCACCTTCAAATACGGGAAACCAACTTGATGGCAAGCCGCTCGATGAGCCCCGACCTAATCGCATTTTGGAATTACTAGGCCATCGGTCGTGTGCTCTGATTAAACTCGTCGAGGGCCAGTGTCGTCGAACAAATTCCTCCCCTATAACAGGCTGACACCTGTGTGCAAGGCGCCTTTTGTTGTATCATCATAACCGACTTCTTAATAACACTCATTGGTCACCTGTCATTTTATAACTTTTCTCGAAAAATCAGCTATCCCAGCCGTCGGAACGGGCTTTGTTTGGACAGCGTCTCTACGATCTCCTGTCGCGATTTCTTGTGACGGACCACCTCGACTATGGGATCACTCTCGCCCTACAGTGTAGGTCTTATTATTTACGACCGTACTTCCAACAACAGTCGCTGTTCGCAGCTTCATCGTGTTTTCCCCTTCTTCCCGCCCTTAGCTATAAATTCGTCCGATCCCAAGATCTCGGATCCAAGTCTGACCTTCTTTGCAGCAGTGAACGAGGGCACCAGCCTCTTCAATTTCTTCGAAAAGGCGGTCAATGAATTCATCGGACCACTATTCAAGTATGTCCCTTAGGTTGTCTGTTACATCCTACATGCCTATCTGACAGAAACCCCAAACTTCTGCGTAGAATCTACTAGACAGGCTGTCTTCTCCAGTTGTCTAAGGGGTCTGTCACTACAGGCTTTGTTTTCTCGTTCAAACTGGAGAAAATCAAAGGGAGCCAGACGAATTCGCCTTAGCCAAATGTGATATTTAGCATTTCCTCCATCCAGAAGAAGATGCGACTACTGAAACAAGTTTATTGGCCTGACGTTTCGGATTCTCACTCGAACCCATAATCGGGGAGACGACCGAAGAGAAGGCCAGTAAACGTGTTCCAGTGATCGCATCTTGGTCATCTGAAATGCTTCTCGAACCCGCTTGTTTGCCTGTTTCGGGAAATTCTTCCACTCTTCGTCGCTAATTATATACAGTGAGTGACCGATCTCATGAACTGTTGGCTGAAATTCTGAAATGCGTTTTCGATTAGGAAGGATTGCTTGGTCGCAGTTGTAATGCTAATACTGACTCGGCAGGATGTCAGCTTTTGAATACACTGCTTTTCAATCTCCTATAGAAACCGTACTCGGTAAAAAAATTACTACTTAATTAGCATGCATTTTCCCCATTGATTTTCGAAGTTCTTGCAAATTCAAATATATCTTATAGAAACCATAAAAATATGCTTTCTTCCAATCAGTTAATAGCGCATCACGTCTTTATATTTTATACTCAAGGAAGTAGTGTAATTCGGTTTTAAAAAAGTTTCTAATTATGAGATTTTTTAAGACTGTATATTGTCCATTCACATAGTATCGTACCTCACCCGTTACCGCAGCTCCTCATGAAATGTACAACATAGACCGCACCCAGGGCAAAATTTTACGGACACTGTATGATATGGGGGCGCTCACCGATCGTTCATACGGAACTCACTCGTTCCGTTGTGCCTTATGGACTCTCTCTCGAGCCCAACCAGCAGCCGCACAGCGGCGCATGACATATAGGCAGAATGATATTACCGACAAAGACAAGGGAGACTGGAATGGCCATTTCTGGCTTATTAGCCGTCGTCAGCCAGCTATACCCAAGCCCGAAGTGTGGAACACCCGAGCCTCGAACTCGCGACCTGTTGGTTTAGAAGTCAACGCCTCTACTCACCGGTGAGCGCCCCCTAACACTGTATATTCCCGATCGAAAACCGACAGGGCAACGGGCTCGTGGCCCGGTGAGTAGAGGCGTTGACTTCTAAACCAACAGGTCGCGAGTTCGAGGCTCGGGTGTTCCACATTTCGGGCTTGGGTATGGCTGGCTGACGACGGCTAATAAGCCAGAAATGGCCATTCCAGTCTCCCTTGTCTTTGTCGGTAATATCATTCTGACTGTATGATATCTTTTAATGGCATAGAAAAGTATGTGATTTTCTTTAAGCCGAACGCATGCACCTTGTAAGCGCTTATGCAACGAATGATCAGGCTCCAAATTATTCGACAATTAGAAAACTTTTTTAAAACCTAATTACACTCCTTCCTTGAGTATAAGGTATAAAGAAGACTTGATTCTCCATTAATTGACTGAAAGAAAGCATATTTTTATGGTTTCTGCAAGATATATTTGAATTTGCAAGACCATCGAAAATCAATGAGAAAAATGCGTGCTACTTAAGTAGTCATTTTTACCGAGTACGGTTTCTACAAGAGATTGAAAAGCAGTGTATTCAAAAGCTGACAACCGCGGCCAAGTAATCCTTTCTAATCGAAAACGAATTTCAGCCAACATTTCATGAGATCGGTCACCCACCGTACGCGTCGCCAAGGTATTTTCCCGGTACTTCTGTAGCTGTCGATTTTCGACTAATGGAAGTAGGAGAGTGTAGGTACGGGCCTTCCTTTTTTGTCAATTTAATTTTACGGTCGCATAGTGTTAGTGCTTACCTACCTGACGGAGGATGGGTGACCTGCAGTGATGGGGGCAGATCTCACCCCGGCGTGGTTTTACTGACGATGGCATTCCATCTCAGTCTTTCTTGTGTTTATCTATAAAATTTTTAGGTAAGATGCTCTTTTGGTTATGGCACATGCCCTCCTCCGAAAATCTTATGGTATATGTTCACGTGCTTTCATCTTTGGCTGTCAGTTTAGATGTTTGTCCTTGCACGCCGTTTTTTCATTCATATGCTTATTCCCTGCTCGTTTATTTGTTTGAATTTGTGCTCAGGTTGACAAAGTCGAAAGTTTCAGGAGGATAATTTGATAGGGGACGAATAAATTGCGTCGCTTGCGTTTCATAAAGTTTGCCTGTCCATTTAACGGAGAAGTTCCGTTAGAAAGTCAAAGGACTCTTCGAGGTAATCAGCCTCGAACCGATCGATCCTATTCTTCTTTCGCCCTCTCGACCGTTTGGTGGACGTCTATTAATTGTCCACATAGTATGTTGCAATACTGGGAAATTCATCTACGAAAATTGCATGCCCGACCGCGCGTTGACAACTTGGGGACTGGGCCTCTGCTCTCAACTTACAACATTAGAGAAACTGACCATACTTTTGACTTTCACTGACCTGTTCCCAAGCGAGTAGTGTATGATGCGTTTGTTGCAAGAGGGCGGCAGCGACACTGTGTCCCCAGCGTCCGCATCTGGAATCCGGACTTCAGGCAGGCATCCATGTTGTACCGATAAAGACTGCGTAGCGTCAGGTTTTTAGTACCAGGGTCCAGGAACGTTCGCACACTGCAGCATCCAATACGAAGACTTGGCTCCAGAAGTAGTAGTCCAGCTCGTATATTATTTGTCCTGGCCACTGGACTGAGGTTAAGAAGCTCTTCAGTTCCCGCGGACGCTGCAGCATGGATTGTAACTCTTACTTTGGTCACTTCATAAGGTTTCTTTTGGATTTTGAGTAAAAACGGATCCCTAACAGCCGCTCAGATTTTTTGTTCGGGATGGGCTCAATAATCTAACTGCAAGGCAGCGATGACAAGGACACTTACTGGTGTTTCACGGTTGCCATGACGTGGTCCCTTTATTCACTTCTATCCCACCCGTACTAGCTGCTGAAACCTTGGTTTTCCTCAGGACCAACAGCCCAAAGGGGGCGTATCACCGAGCTTCTAGAAGTGTCTGAAGACATTCACGTCAGGTCTACGAGCATAAAAGGGGCACGCCGATGGGCTCGCCTCGGTCTAGACTAATTGCTGAAGTGGTTTTGCAAAGGCTCGAGCAGCTGGTCTTCAGCACATACCCTCTGAAGTTCTGAGCCAGATACGTCGACGACACGTTCGCCACAATCAAAGGGAGCGATGTGAAGCCTCAATTTGCACGGGAAAAGCCGAAGTTCTGGCTCACAATCCCCTATGTGAAGAACGTTCCAGAGGCGACTGCGGGGCTCCTGAATC
Source organism: Spirometra erinaceieuropaei (assembly GCA_902702965.1). NCBI lineage: Eukaryota > Metazoa > Platyhelminthes > Cestoda > Diphyllobothriidea > Diphyllobothriidae > Spirometra > Spirometra erinaceieuropaei. Next base: position 721,984 of record CACRXP010000293.1, read on the forward strand.
CTTTTGGGCTTTACGTGACACACAAACTGGAATCATCAGTCGGACAGCAAATCACGAGGCCCAAGGACTCGCTACCAGTAAGAGAGCAATTCGGACTAGTGAGTTCCTCAG
>CACRXP010000293.1:728684-741877 GCA_902702965.1 Spirometra erinaceieuropaei
TACCGGATTACAACCGACAAGATGAAGATGTCAAACGAGTCGGAAATAGCCACTCTAGTCATTCTGACATAGACAAGGGAGGCTGGAATGGCCATTTCAGAATTGTTAGTTGTTATCAATCAGCCAGAATCGGCTATTCCAGTGTTCTCGTCATTGTCAGTAGCGCCTACATTTTTGTCACCTAAAGCTGACCACAAACCTACGAAAGAAATGTATACTTTGAAGAGGGCGACCGCTAGACCTTAAGTGAGCCGCTTTGATAAGTGCACGTGATATGGAGTAACTGATGTCGAACGCTGGCAGTACGATACTAAAGTTACTACGCCGTTTGCCTGGATGATTGATTGCCACAACAAAGTACCGATATCCTTCCTCATCAACCTGCTTTCTCACGCGTTCGGCCTTTCCACCCTAACTCTAGATGCAGGACCGAATGTTTTTGTAGCTTAGGCTAGCAGAGATGCCCCTTTTGTGAGATTCAACGTGTCTTCTCCGTTTTATTTCCACAGTGGAAGCCCGTCCCACCTTCAGGAGTGCGCTTCACGGCGACAGATCCTCCAACGTCAGATTGAAGCCAAGTTCTCCTCCGGCCTCGAGCGTTGCCTTTCCCTCTGCCTTGCTCGAGTCCAGGCCATCCTGTCAAGCGAACAAAAGAAGGCTGACTACAAGGGCGATAGCTCAGGTCCGCTCGACAATGCCATCACCGGTCTACCCTCCGCCTCTCTGGTGAGTCGTTTTCGCTGCCAGGGTTAGCTGAGCATCATGCGTGTACAGTAAGCTTTTTGCCGACTTGCATCGCCAAGGTCATTGTCGTAAACTATTCACCCAGTTTGGAGCCCACAGTTTACCCGTTTACATTTGGTAGGGGAGGCAATACACACCGATTCAGGGCGACAGAATGAGGACAGAAGACTAAAATGACTTAAAAGTGAATTAAGCAGGGACTATATGCGTGTTAGCACAACTTATAAACGATTTACCTCAATCCTATCCCACCTAGATCAGGTTTTCTGTGCGTCTAGGTTCCGTCACCCCCTGATCATCTCACCTTTTCACCCAATTATGACAGTTGCCTGAGCGAAGATAACATGGCGTTAGGCGCCTGGTTTATAGGGCATTTGTAAGATCTTATGCCTTTTTCATGGCCCGACAAGATGAGCAACACTTTTATGTCTGGCCTAAGCCACGAAGTATCCCCGAAACTAGGGAACAAAAGAGGTTTGTGGCACACGTTGAGTGGGGACTTAAATTAGGTCAGCTATTGCACCCAATATCTTCAATCAAGTCGTCCCGACTCGGAAGTACTGCTGGTAGAGGGCGAGGGAAGCGAGTTTGTTCGATCTTCATACCGATCCGTATGTATATCATCTCGTAATAACGAAACCGATGCCATTTAAAGTTATCACAATACACTAAGAGGTGAAGAAGATTCGAGCACCGGAACGCTTTGTTTATTGTCCTGAGCTTTCAGACTCGTACAGGAGTCCATCGTCAGAGGTAGTGGCAGAAACAGAACTAGCGGCAGTCATAAGGCCTGTAGGCACAATCATCGATTGACGGCGCAAGACTGGAGGTAACCACGCAGGGCTCTGTACGCCGGCGCCAGATCGATAAATCAATTGACAGAGTTCTCATCCGAGGCCCAAGCTTCAATCAATTCTCGGCCTGTTTTTTTAACGACGTGGGCGACCATTTCGGTGGCTGCGAAGTAAAATTCGTGACTCATTCCGTAGGTGTGAGCGGCCACTTGTGATAATGCGTCGCCTCGTCGCACAGCCAGCTTATGTTCGTGTATGCGCGGTCCGAGCATGCGTCCAGTCTGTCCTGTGTAGTTACAAGGACAATTTTGACACGGAATGTGATACACTAAGAAGTCATGGCTCGGAAGTCTGCCACTTACAGGCCAAATTGGTCGTCTTCTAGACTGGAGGTCAGGCTGCAAGGGTTCCTTAGTGCGGCCTTAGTCGCACTCCCTTGCCCGAGATCCAGGACCCTCACTGATGCCTGGTTCATGTGGAGCTAGGTGTCAGACCGTGTGGCACACGTGAGCGGGCGAGTTAACTTCATCATTGACTGCGCCCACGTCCATTTCCAACTTTGACTTTGTCCTGTCATTGGAACATGGTAGGTGCGGGAACAGAGAGTGAGGCAGATGGCGTAAAATCCAACTTCACTGAAACAAATTCACGCTCGGGCCACCAAAACGCCCTCCTTTGTCAATTGAGGTAGATTAGTGCCGTGCCGGATTAATGAGCCCCCAAAATAGGCGGCTAGATCTAGGTGCGCCGAACTCCCTGCTGAGGAAGAGGACCCGATTTCTGGCACAAGAACGTTTTTCGACTGGTGCTTCTGGATTCACACTCGAACCCATCTTCAGAGATGGCAGCAGATAACAAAAGTCGGTGCACAAGGATTGCAGTACCTACAAGATCTACAGATCTATCCAATTGCAGCTCCCACAGATAGTCGTATTTGGTGGAATGATTGTTTGATCGTCCGCATCTGATGCGCCGCAATTCCGTCACCAGTGTCGTCTGTTAGCGTGATAATTACTCCGCAATTCGACTCGCCAATAATGTCATGAGGAGCAGTGTCCGCCCCAGCGTCCCCCGTGTGACCAATTACTCTGCCTGGGCATTTTGAGGGTTGAGCATAGAGGGGAAGCGGGTCGGGCAGTTCGCGGCTAACTCGGATTTTGGCTTCGTCTATCTTACGGTATGGCCAGGTACCACTGAATAACTCGCGTCATTTTTCATTGTCGTCGCTGTGTGCCCAACCGTTCGCGTCCGATGTTGTTTTATCTGCAACTACAGTGCAGTTAATGACCCCAGATCTTTCCTGCCATGGCGCGGATCCTTCGGCCCCACCACTTGACGGCCAATCATTGCTTCCGGCATGTGCAACCCCAAATCCATGGGGCTGATGGCTTTCGATATGTCCTTGACGCACGGCGGCGCTTGCCAGGATTTGGGATCAGTACGATGTGGCCTATCATCTCGTCCTCGCATGCGACAGTGGACGAAGTTGCGCACGCAGCCGTCTGTGATAAATGCGGAAGCTGCTGGTTTTTACAGATATGCGGTACTGCAACCCTTTACGTCCACTAACCATCCTTATCTAGTACTGTCAGAAGCGTCAGGCGAATAAGATTAATGTCCGGCAGTTGAGTCCTCTTTACCCAAATTGCATCCTCAAACCTGCTTGTGCGTTTGTATAGACAAACATTTTTACCAGATAACCACCAATCGGAGCAGGGTTCGCGTCGGTTGTTCCGCCAGCATTTGTGACATGTAGAAGACAGGGGCAGATGTCCTTCCAGGCACTACGCCGACACCCATCCCCAGCCGCCTTGACGTATTTCTCCCCGCTGAACACGATGCGCATGGAAGAAAGTCCGTCGATGCTGCGTAAGACGACAATCCTAGTCCTGAAGAAGGAGACACGGTCGCTGAGACAAGAGCTTTATTAGCCTGACGTTTCGGAATACTGCTCGAACCCATCATCAGAGACAAAAGCAGATGATGATGATGGGTTCGAGCAGGAATCCGAAGCGTCAGACTAATAAAGCTCATGTCTGAGCGATCGTATCTCCTCCTTTAAGACTACTTCCTGGGACTCGTCTCTTCGCTTCTAGTCCTATTCTTGCTCGACGGATGGTCGAACATGCGAGCTCCCACATCGCAACCCTTTCGTAAGGAGACAAGAAACAAACTAGAGGCTATCATCTATATAGTCAATTATTGTGCAACGTATTTTATTTCCGTATTTTCATTGCAAGTTTTCTCCACTCTGTTTTGGCTGTATAGGCCTGCCGACATGTATGCAGCTTCGTCCGAAGGGTCATCCAGGAAACACGCAAATACCTGGACGGACAGAACCGGGTCAACTTCTTGAATGAGTTCGGCACCCGTTTCCATCGCATCCTAGTGGATCATTTCTATTGCTACAGCTTCTCGGATTCGGGTACGTTGAATTTACGTGACTACCCTCTGGGTGGATTTTACTCAACCTCGATGGCCCGTTCTCAACGATTAGGTTTTTAGATAAAGTGAAGTGCACTCGGAGACATCATTGCAGTCAGGTCAGATCGGTCACTACTTCCACGCAAAGTAAAACTATCGACGGAACACAAACGCCTGGGTGCTACTGTGTACTGAGTATACCGACACACCACTCGCTTCGTGTCAGTAGTACTTATTTTACATTCTCGTTTACAGGACGGTCAGAAACGTGTGCATTGGTTCCTTCCTGCCGGCTTCCTAACTACATTATGTAATACTAGTTCCGAAACCCTTTGTATTTCTTGCTTACGTCATTTATTTTTGCCCCGACTTATGATCGCTTTAGGGGGGTTCGTGGCAATGCAAGATGTGACGGCCTACCGAGACACCGCCAAAGACTTCGATTCGCCCATGATTGATTACCTCTTCGATGTCCTGCTGAAGCTGATGAACTTAATGCTTATTAAGCCCCAGAATGTACGACAAGTTTGGCAGGACTATATACGCTCAGGAATTCCAAAGGAACTCCTTTCCAACTTCATCCAACTGAGGGCTGACTACAAGTCGGCGAGGCTGCAGTCTGAAGTTCGCCGCTACCTGGAGCGTTAGGTCCGGTCTGACTTCCAGCACTGTCTTTTTGCTATTTTAACTTTAGAAAAAATCCGTCTCTGGTCCTCGCTCCTTTCCAACTTCGGTGCATTCTTTCAACGAGGCGTCTTTCTTACAATATGCCTTCTGTCCTCAATTTCTTCTTTACTCAAACTGTAACATTTCTGTATATGTAACTTCTTGAGAACAATTTTTATTTATGCCGTGCTCGCCATACGTGTGGTAGGCCCGTCACTGACGATGGCCATCCTCATCGGAGTATGGATGCTACACGGATTATGGCTCATGTTTCGGTGATCACTGCTGTCTAAACCCATGTGGCCAAATGAGCCAGTTGAGTGTTTGCAGATGCATGGGTAGGTCGGAGGTTTTTGACTGCCGTTGGCCAGTACACTTGCCCGTTCACATGACGGCTGTTTAGACCCCACTTCAAACGAAACCGGGATTGAAGTGCGATCATATCCGAGACAGGTCGGAAGTGCCTCATCACTGTTAGCAGTTGCTCTGCGGACGTCCATATTGCGCTAACTATGATGTGACTGATGAGCGCGGTACATTGCGCAGAGGTGGCGCCGAGCTGTGCGTTCTGCTGCACATGATGTCAGTCTGCTCGATCTCCACCTGACACCCAGCTACTAACTGTTTGGAATAATCTGTGGTCTGCGCAGTAGCCACATCCTGGCCAGAACGTATGTTGGTCTGTCGTCAGCTCCGTGCTGGCTGTGTGGTAACGGTCTTCGCCGTATTCATCATCTGTTGTTTAACCAACTTTGTCGTACTACCCACGTCAGCCTCGGCGGACGGATGCCTACTGTAGGTGGGCTAACTCATCAAATGTCAGCCGAAATGCGTTTTCATTTCGCAAAGATCAATTAAATAGGGTTGTAAAGTTAGTCAGCCTGCAACATAATTCTATGACATTTCAGTTACCTCAGGATGCCGGCTTTCGAATGAACTCCCATCCGGCTGCACGTAAAAACTATACTCTGTAAAAAATGACTACTTAAGTGGCATGTGTTTTTCTCATTGATTTTCGATGCCTCTAAAAGTCTAATTATATTTCATGGAAAACGCATAAAAGTAATCATTCTTTTGCTCATCCGGTAGGTAATTACGTCTTCTCCCGTTCTTATACTCGAAGGAAGGGTATAATTCGGTTTTGAAAGACTTCCAATTCCCGAATAATTTTTAACCGGCTCTACTGTTGCACTTGGATTTAGGGTTTCCAAACTACAAGCCGTTTATTTTCCGCGTACGGAAAACCACACATTTGTCTACGGTAATAAAGGGGGACCATATACGGTTCATAAAATTAAGCAGTGGATTTGATCCCTATTGTTAACTTTATAAGCCACATACGTAAATGCAGAAACATGACGATTTATCAACCTTCTTACGGTATTTAAAAGTCCCACAATTAGAAACTTCTTCAAAACCGAATCACGTCCCTCCTGTGGTTATAAGAATGGGAAAAGACGTAATTATCTACCGGATGAGCAAAAAAATGATTACTTTTATGCATGTTTTTCATGAAATACAATTGGACTTTTAGGGGCATCAAAAATCAATGAGAAAAATTCATGCCACTTAAGTAGTCATTTTTTACAGAGTATAGTTTTTACGTGCAGCCGGATGGGAGTTCATTCGAAAGCCGGCATCCTGAGGTAACTGAAATGTCATAGAATTATGTTGCAGGCTGACTAATTTTACAACCCCACTTAATTGATCTTTCCGAAACGAAAACGCATTTCGGTTGACATTTGATGAGTTAGCCCACCTACTGTACATATTTGCTCCTTGGAGACCGTTGGAGTCGTGTATTCTCCGCTTGCTGATGAAAATTCCGTCGGACCTGTAACTGATGACGATTTATAGGTGTTCGTCGCTAAATGAGCACAAATGCGGCAACATAGAGATGGATTCAAAGAAACTTGAGTGCATCCGCCGAAGCAGGAGGCAAGTGCGGTCGGTCAACTGCCGGCAACGCTAGCAGTGGCTTTTTAATTTCCTCGGAAATTATCTTCGAAGTTGAAGTAGATCAGTTTATTTAAGGTCTATGGGCTCACCCGAGAATGTTATGTATGAATATTTGGGCCAAAGTCCATCAGCCACAGCGGGTAACCGCGTAATATTCATTAACTGCCGACAGACAGCCAGTAGTATACTTTAGGGTAAGGTGATACCATACTAACAGTACAGGTACTAGCCAAAGCCCATACACGCATGTTTCACCAGTGTTTTGCCGCTGCATGGCGCAGCTGCGCGGGGCTCGGCTCGATGGTTCTCCCAGCATTCCCTGTGTCGCTTTTTAACTTCTTCAGAAATTATCTACGAAGTTTGTATGGTAAGTTAGTATGGTATCACCTTACCCTAAATTAAACTACTAGCTGTCTGTCTACAGTTAATGAACATTACGCGGTTACCCGCTGTGGCTGATGGACTTTAGCCCAAATATTCATACATAAAATTCTCGGTCTGAGCCTATAGACCTTGAATAAACTGATCTACTTCAACTTTGTAGATAATTTCCGAGGAAATTAAAAACGACAATTTCTAAATTGGAGTATCTACCAGAAAACACACGGGGAGTGCTGGGGGGATCCACTGACGAGCCGAACCCCTCGCAGCTGCGCCATGCAGCGGCAGAAAATCAGCGAAACACGCGTGTATGGGCTTTTGGCTAGTACCTGTGCTGTTAGTATGGTATCACCTTACTCTAAACGCTAACAGTCCTCACTGACGTCTCAGTCCCTGAGGCAGCTGTGAGAACTTTCGGACTAACGGACCGGCGCTGCATTGATTGGATCCGCGAAAGAGGTTTGCAGTTGTCAGTTCGGACAGCTCAGGCCAGGTTCCCTAATAATGACGCCTTCCACCAACTCCGAAAAATTCCTACTAGGTCGGCCAGAAATTATCGGTAGCCTAAAACAGTGGCCGTCATGGAGCAGGCCTCCAACACTGGCGACACTTGAAAATGCTAACAAAATATTCACCAAGTTAATGGCAGGCCCATTTTACTAAGTGACTGTTCGCGATGTGAATGACCGCCTTATCGCTAAACGCTCAAACGGGGTCGATCGCTGGTGTGGGTACCTTCTCAACTTTGAGGACAAAGTCATCACGCACTTGCTCCCCCCTGCAACAGAGCTTTATTCCCATCCATAATATGCAGTGTCATGTAGTCCCTTTCCACTCAGGAGAAATTGTCGACGCAATGCGGAGGCTGTACAAAAACAAGGCACCCGGAGGCGATGGTATTCCCACTGGAATCTACAGATCTCGTGTCGGCATTCTCGCACCCTGGCTCTGTGAGGTGGTTCGGAAGGCGTGGGAGATGACCTCGTCCCTGATGACTGGGCTTCGGACGTCCTTGTCCTTTCTTCGGGAGGCCAGATATAAGGCGCGAAAACTACTGCGGCATAAGCCTAATCGGCGTTGTTTCAAAGACTATGGCCGCTATCATTCTCGGACGATGGTATGGTGTGGAGACTCGCGGATAAGACCCTGTCAACCCGATGTCCGAGTGAGATGCGGATGCACCTATCAGACGCACTGCACCCCCTTTTTGAATTCTGCAATGGCGACCAGTAACCGATGGCTGTTCTCGTTTCGTTGACCTTGCACACCTTGAGTCCCTGTGGCGAGTACTGAAACGATGTGGTGTGCCGGCCAAAATCACCGCCTCGATCAAATCTTACTATCGCTGCACCACTTCGCGCATGATTTGGTGCATAACAATCTGTCCCGACCACTCGATATCGGGTCTGGTGTTCGACAAGGTTACATCTTGTCGCCCATGTAGTTCAGTCATGCCAGCGAATGGATTCTCGTAGGGGTCGTACACGGTTTTGATGATGTCGAGTGTGATGCAATAGTTCCTGGGCGTGAAGTCCAAACAGGCATTCACAATAGAATTTATTGGAACTAACAAATTTCGCATCGACTTATCAACTGCAACCTGTCGCCGCACTTAGACGTCTGCTGACTGGTCTGAAATACGCCCATGACATTGTTTACCTAGCACCAAGCTTTGATTGTCTAGTTTGTGGTGCCATGGATGAATGAAGTAGCTACTTTGCTTGATTAGTCCATGAAAGTAATGAGCTGAATCTCTGATCAGAAGGTACTCCTCGAGATAGGCAGTTGTTAACTAGAGGAAGACAGTTCTGAAAAACTTGGGGTGAGACTGCAATCAAATGGATAGAGGATAGACGGCATTATCTACCGAATTGAGGCTGATGACAGAATTTCCGCAATCCCTAGAAGGCCTTTATGGACCTGGCGCAACATCTCCATCGCGAGCATGTCTCAGACCATCCAAGAATGATGGCTGAGGTGGTTTGAGCATGTCCTTTGTCGTCCGCCCTATGAGTTCGATGTTACGCCCTCGATTCGGCGCCGTTGCCCAGTTGGAGGCTTAGAGAGGGTCAACTCAAAACCTAGTTCGGTACAGTTCGCTGTGGCTCTTGGACCTGCAGTAGTCGGTCTCCGTCGCTTTAAGAGAGAAAGGGGCTAGCTGTCCAGATCCGTTACCGCGGACTGTCACGCGTGGAGAGGTACAATCCGCGATAAGATTGCGGCCGTGGAGAGTACAAGTACTGTTATGTAAACGATTGCAGATTGTCCATTCATAGGGGACCATTCAGTGTCGTAGTGCTGCGGAATCTTGAGCTGGCTAAGAATGGCTGCGGACGATGTAAGTACGAGATCTGGAACAGTCAGACGTCGGTTAGCAGTACATCAGACGCGGACGACTTGCAAGGCCGTAAAACAAGGTAAACAAACCCACTTATTACTTAATAGGGAGCTGCTACGGGGCCAGTAAGTCCATTGTGTGAACGTAGGGGTTTCAACACGCGTCCCTGTATCTCTCACAACACCTGCGGTAGCTAACATACCTTTGAATTCACTGTTTGGCTCATTCGTAAGCCCGAAACATCAGAAAAACCACAACCTTAAGGAATCAGTAGCAAGGGCCCGATGAAGAATATTCTGCATATAAAGCTGGCACGTAATCCTGCTAGATTCGGGCGGCAAGCCCGACACTTGCAAATTAGCAAGGAAGTGTCGATGTAATACATAATTCTGGCTGACTAAAGATCGAGCCCCAGGTGTTCCACACTTCGGCGTTGGGTATTACTGGTTAACGACGGTTAATAAGTCAGAAACGACCATCCCCGTCTCCTCCGTCTTTGCCGGTAATGTTATTCCGACTAAAGATTGTTCATTAACGCCTAATTACAAGCTAGGACAAGAGGCTGACTACGTACCCGTTCGATGCCGACGAAATTTGTGGAATTCGTTTCGTGCCCCCATTTTCAATAAAACCAAACGAAAATTAGCCGCCTCTGACCATGTCTTCACCTACTTCTGGTAAAGCCTAGTTTCATACACGGTCTTGAAATAACGTCAGACCCGGCTTTGGTCTTCATCTACTTCTGCCATACGCATTTTTTTGTCATGATTCTTCTCCCTGGGACGATTTTTCTTTGCAGTCGACCCGTGGCATATTTCCCACCAACGCCATGCGATAGATTGGAGGACAGAGTTATGGCATTCGAGGACCTACAATTATCTCACAAGCACGTCCTCCGGACACTTACTTCGTACGATAATTCGCCTGCAGTGACGTCATTGTCACACCTCGATTGGCTTCCATCATTGAAGTAGACGGGCCAGCGGACCAATTCGCTATCCACATAAGATACAGGCTCTTAGTGCCGCCGTTGACTGGAACCCTAAAGGATAGTAGGACGCCCGAAACGGTAGGCGCCTTACTCCAATAAAGATTACGTCACCCTATAACGCAGTCTCCGACGTAGCCGATCCCGCACAATATCTTAATCAGGGCCGTTCGCGCTTCCGTCGTCGACACAACGCGTCATCGACTGGTATGCGTGTAGCCGATTGTACGTGATTGTGCATATTGTTTGATTGCGAATGATACTGACCTCTTTCGTGGCTTTGGACAGTAATTTCTGATGACCAAACGGTCTAGATAAGCAAAAACGACAGGTGCCTCACTTTCGGCGCAACGATTCCTCACTGCGCAATAGTCGAGAACTTGCATTGTGGACTCATCTTAGTTTCTCATTTGCATCTCAAAACCCACCGCAAAAGAACGATGACGCACTTGGGTAAACCTTGCTATTGTTTATGATGCGACACGAGGCCGTCGCACTCTTCCTGACTGGGGCGCACATAGCACAGGCTGCAAAACTCGCGAAAACGGTAAAAAGTGCACAGGTACAACTGATTGCGACAAGGCATAGAAGAAGTGCGGGTTTCCCCATTGGACGATCTTTGTGTTGGGTTAACCCGAACAGCCAGTGCCAAAATTGTTGTAGAAGTGCAAACATGAAAAGTCCGGGACTCTAGCAATAGCGGGTCACGAACTACCGAGCGAACTTTGGAGGTGGTGAAATCCATTCCGTGTTGAACCAATACTAGAACGACAACGCCGTGTTGCTGGTGAAAAGCTAGTCTTTATGTTATCCGAAATTCTCTGCTCCTTCCAAATCAGTAGCAGGGGTTCAGACGCATGTGTAGTGTAATTCGAGGTTTGTTAATAAACATGCCAATTTATGGACTTAGAGGGGATATGTGCCAGGTCGATTCGTTAGGTCTTAGCCAGACACGTGGACATCCAACAAAGCAGATTTCGTGGCGGTCTGTAACCGTCATGGATTCGTGCAGTAAAAGGAACGTCGCGACACCTTTTGGGGGCAGCTGTTGCGCAAGAACTCAATCTCTGCATTTTGGTAGCCTTGACACTGACGACCAGCTAATGTCCGTATGTCAGACCCGGGAAACGGCTTACTTTCCAACTGTACCTCGCTGAAGAACGGTCCTATTAGCGACTGACAGTTAACGCGCTATGTGGACTGCGGTTGAACTAACAAATGAGTTGCATTTCGTCTGGCGTTAAAAGACTTCAATCACCATAATAGGTGAATATCTGCCAAGGTTCTACTACCCTTGAAGCGCCGGACAGCGTCCTTAGGTGCTGGGGTAGATGCACGGTTGTGTCAAACCGCAACTGGCGGTTGCCTGTTAAGAAACTTCTCCACCTGTACCAAATTCAATCCGGAATGGGCGCAAACCGATCTATTGGCTTCCCGAAGCATACAAGCTCTGTATGGGTGGCAAAGGTCACGAACAGGCAACCAACTACCAGACCGAAGTCGGCCAAGTTATAATAGCAGTGAGGAGGAACGGCAGAGAATGTGAGTAGATTGATACAGTACTCTTTCGGGTTTACTTTGTCCCCATCCAGCCAATCATAACCCTGACCACCAGCAGCTGGGACCAGAAACACAAACAAGCAGACAAACGCACCTGGCGCAGTTGGTCCACCACTGGGTTCTACCAGATGGTTCATAAGCACTTCATCTAGACGACGTTCATCAGTGCCTTGCCACCTGTCATTCTCTGTCGCTGCAGATCGGGTATTTATTCAATCAGGAATGGGCGCACACCGATCTATTGGCTTCACGAAGCAAACAAGCTCCGTATGCGTGGCAAAGGTCACGAACAGGCATTCAACTACCCCGCCGAAGTCGGCCAAATCGTAGTAGCGGCGAGGAGGGGACGACAGAGACTACGAATAGATTGATACGGTACCCGATCTGCGGCCGCAGAGAATGACAGGTGACATTCAACTACCACGCCGAAGTCAGCCAAATCGTAATGGCGGCGAGGAGGGGACGACAGAGACTACGGGTAGATTGATGCGGTACCCGATCTGCGGCCACAGAGAATGACAGGTGGCGAAACACTGATAAACTTCGGTTCGATGACGTGCATGTGATCCATCTGGCAGACCACAGTGGTGGACCAACTGCGCTAGGTGTGTTTGTCCGCTTGTTTGTGTTTCTGGTCCCAGCTACTGGTCAGGGTGATGATTAGCTAATAAACGCGAAGAGGCGAGTCTTAGGAAGTAGTCGTGAAGGAGACACGACCGCTGGAACAAGAGCTTTATTAGCCTGATGTTTCGGATTCTCACTCAAATCCGAAACGTCAGGTTAATAAAGCTCTTGTTCCAGCGATCGTTCCTCCTTATTCGCAGGGCTATGATGGACCGAATTTACCCGCATTCTCTGTCGTCCCTCCTCGCTGCTATTATAACTTGGCCGACTTCGGTCTGGTAGTTGGTTGCCTGTTCGTGACCTCTGCCATCCATACGGAGCTTGTATGCTTCGGGAAGTCAATAGATCGGTGTGCGCCCATTCCACATTGAATTTGGTACAGGTGTAGAAGTTTCTTAACAGGCAACCGCCCGAATATTGCAGTAAAGAGAAAGCCTGGTTAGATCAAGCATACACCATGGAAACTAGACTACGATATAAAAAGACGTGAAGAATGAGAAAATGTACTGAGAAACTAGAATAGTATATTGCGATCAAATTTTTTTCAGTATATCAGCTTTGTTAACGCCCTCATCATGGAGTCTCTTGATCTCTTCGGCATAACGAATTTTAAATAGAGACTCGGAGTTTACAGGTGGTTCATCCACGACGTTTGCCCGCCACGCAACATACGGCTTTAACTCGCATGAGTCCAGATCCGCAGGAACCACGAGAT
>CACRXP010000293.1:744225-763358 GCA_902702965.1 Spirometra erinaceieuropaei
ATATATCTATGAAGTCCAGCGATGAAGACAATGGTCACCGAAAGTTAAATATATCTCACCAGTCCTTACGACAGTGCGTCGTGGAAGGTAGGCCAGCCGTCTCTGTCACCCCTGATAGATTTCATGCTACACGTACGTGTACGTAAGAGTACTTAGTGCTCGTGTACTAAGTATACTTGGTAGTAAGTACTGTGCAGGAAGTTGTTGACCCTCACAGGGATTCTCTCGACACGATGTCTGCACGCAGGCCTGGAAACTTCGAAGGTAGTGCTATTTGTCACAAATTGCTTTTCTGGATTACCGCGATATCGCGGGTCGGGAATCCCTGCTAACCGGCAGCAACTGGAGCATCAAGGGAAGGAAAACATGCTAATGCACACGCACTTAGCATGATTAATCAAGACCAAATTTCGCTTGCATGATCGCCAACACACCATGGCGTGCCTGAACCAGGCAACTGTCAGGGATCCTGGAAGAAAAAACAAAAATGCGCGCAGAATTGTTGTCGTTTAAAACAACAATAGGGGACGGACCCCGCAGCTTAAGGTGTTGCTTTTAAAGGAGGCAATTTTACCCTTTTTATTGGGACGAACAATATTTCTCTGCTCCGTCTTTGTTTTTGATTCTGCCAAATGAACGGGCTAGTGGGTGGAGAGACGTCGGATATCAAGCGATCATGAGATCAGGAGATCAGGCAAAATGCAATCGATTGTTCCTGTGCAAAAGAATTTAGCGATCATCTTGCGAAAAGTATAATGTCTGAAAATTTGATAAACTTTTTGTCCATTTGACGGTAAAATTGACTTTATTTGCTGATTACGACGACTGCACTTCTTCTTGAATCCAGCCCCTCCGATTCAATGCTGTCGATTTGTCGTCAAAAATCCAACAGATTTCCGTCCAGACAAAACGCCAAAGGCCGGTTTCCTAGTCTACAACTCCCTTCAGAGGTCTTTATGACGAGCGTTAGATGCCATTTCAAAAAATCTCCCGATCGAAGGAGAAGTAGATGGGCTGCATATGCGGTGCCGCTTTGTCGGCCAGGTGCCCCGAAAAACTGACAAACGATCTTGCGTGCCTGGTGATTGGCGGGTGCCGATAAAGGTCACATCCTTTTGTATCCTATCAAACGATGCCCAATTCTAAAGCATTGGCGTATTTTCCGCGCATCCAGCCACCTAGAACCGCGAAGGAGCAGTCCTTAGAGCACCTCAATAGTTGCAATCATTCCGTCCCGACCTCAGCAAATGACGCTCTGCCGGGACACTTTGATATCACCACGGCCAAAGCCAAAAGCGAGAAAGCTGTGGTGCTACCGTTTTCGATCGGTGACCCATCAACCCTAGCTGTACTCCCAAAGATTGCTTTCTGCGCTCACCTTACTCCATGACGGAACACTTTCGGGAGACGGTGTGTCCTTCATTCACGTCGTCCTTCTTTCTTCGTCGAGCTCCCATACTAAGTCACCATTCTAAAAAACTGTTCGGACAGACAACCCCTCAGTTATGGCTTTAGTTGATAGCGCGGCAACAGTTTCCCTAGTTAAACCTGATATTCTTTCGCCCAAGTCTGTCAATGGTATAACTAACAACCAGTGTGCTGTATTTCCAACTAGTACTAAACAACGTATCTTCTTAATCAATCCAACACCAAATTTTGATATCTTATCAAGGGTTGCTTTCCTAATTACTCATGGCTATCTACTCCGCGTTCGGGAGCATACCATTTACTTTCACACTCGGCCAACTCCACTACCGCCACTATTACCAATAGCCCTTACGGAGGATGTCGGTGGGGCCATCTCCGTTGCCGTTGTATTACCAAAAACCTGCTTGGATGGCGTCATAACAAACCACGTTAGTATCGGTGCTTACGACTGGGCCTGTCTTAAGACTTTCAGAAACCTCTAAAGACCTTTCTGCCCGGGATATCCGTTCTTTGGGACGTTTGACAGACGTTAGACATTTTATTGAAACCGGGTCTGCGAAACCCGTGTGACCAACGTCATACTTCCAATAGGAAGTTGTCAAGATGTTTCAGATTATATTTGACACATGTGTCATTAGACCGTGTCATTTACCTTGGGCGTCCTCCGTTACTTCGCTACACAAAAGGATGACAAACTATGCCAGTGTATCAGTTGTCATCGTCTCAACGCAGTTTTGACTCGGGACTCCTCCCCTCTACCAGGCTTTGGCGTTACCCTTAATATGCTTAATGGGGCGCGATGCTTTTCAACGCACGACCTGAAAGCAAGACACTGTCAGATGGAATTGGAACTAAAAGACAGGCAGAAGACAGAAGAACCGTTTGAGTTCAGACAATGTCCTTTTGCCTTAGATATGCGACTGCGTTTAATGCCGGCTGTGTTGACATACTTATACTCCAGCCACTGTTTGATGTAGCTGGACGATACTATCGTCTTGGGGAAAACTGTCGCCCAGTAAAAAGACAATCTCACGGCTCTTCAGGTTACAATGCATGACTCCGGTCGCCGCCTAAACCCGCGGAATCACGTATTCCTGGGAAATAAATTTACGTTTCTTGCGCACGAAGTTAACCCCGAAGACATTTACAATTCACGCGAGAAGATAAAAACAATCAAACCCTGGCCTACGCCTAAAACAGCCACGTAAGTCAGGGAGTTCATCGGCCACGTTTTGTATTGCAGACATTTTATTCTACACTCCTCTGCGGTAGCACGGTGACGACACCTCTTCACGTAAAAAGGGCGAAACTTCTAATGGACGGAAAAGTGTCAGATTCTTGGACGAATTTGAGACTCGACTAACTACGGCACTCATCTAAATGCCACCGAACACTCGACCCAAAGCTCCTCCGTCAATCCTAGACAGCGACGTCAGAGGATTTGCCATCAATATCCTCCTTTCACAGTGTAATGAGAATGGGATTGAAAGATCCGTCTGTTTCGCTAGTAAGATCCTTTCCAAGTTGCGGCGCAATTATTGCACGTGTCTCTGGAAGCTGCTTGTCATGAAATTCAAACCCTTTAATCTCGGCAGACAATCCATTATCTGCTCTAGCCATAAGGCACTGTGGTGGTTTTAGAAATTTAAGGACACTGAGGGACAATTATCACGATGGCAGGAGCGCTAAAACAGTTCGATATTACTCGTCAGCCTCAGTCTGGCCAGAAACACCTTAACGAGAAAGCATTGTCACGACTTCTTCTCAGCCCAGAGATTAACGAACCACTCGACGCCACTGAGCATATCAATGTCCTTACCGCCGGCACCAGTGGCCGGTGGCTCGGGACACGGGTTTTGATATTGCCATGGTGTATGACCATCAACTCAAGCGCAAACAACTCCCAACTAAACTGCATGGTTAAGATGAGATTGTTTACATTTTACGGAACCATTGACCCGTTTCCGCATGAAAAATGAAGTGTTATTTATCAAGGATGACACGCATAACTCACCTCGACTCGTGCTACCCATAGTCTAGAATGTCTGATCTGATTGACCGTGGCAAGGGGCCAGACTAATTGTCCTTTGATAATCTCGTCACGTTTCTTTTGTTGTACTGCATGTTTTGGCGTGACGGATACAACACTGTATGTCAACTTCCGCATCCCTGGCGTGCATTACAATCAGGCCGTTGGGCTTTTCGAATAGTTACTTTACTCACCTACTGGATTCCCTTACTGATCGTCCTACGCAGGTTTCGTAAGGTATTGTTAGTCATTTTGTGAGAAAAATATTATCTACGTTATGCCTCCAACAAGAACTCAGGCACGTCGAACATATTAAAAGAGAGGCCGCAGCTAAGCAACTCCTTTGGTGGCCACGCCTTAAAGGGAGATTTGCCATTTTCGTACTAAGAGTCCCACGTGTGTATATTTTAAAGGACCCAAACTCCATTGCAGGAAACCATTCCAGTCAATTATTGCAGGCTTTCCGTTCGAATATGGGAGTACTCAAGTAACCGGACCCCTCCAAGTTAGTTCATTCAGCAGTCGCTACATACTAGTGGTGGTCGATCATTCAACTAAACGGATGAACGCAAACCCACTAGTACGCCAGGACGCAGCGTCGGTTAAAACCTACTTACCCAATGACAGGATCTGCAGCTTCGGAGCACCAGATTGATTGCATTCTTATAGCGGAGTAAATTTTGAAAGTCGACGAGTGAGCGAAGTCCGTGACCTTATCATAATACATAAAACCCATAACATATCAGCTCACCTAGAACGGAACGGCTAGATGGAGCCGACGAGTCGAGCAACCGCCAACTTGCAGAAGGCCTTTGCTGAAGGTCACAGCCTCCAAAATTGGAACGTATGACTATCTTACGCTTTGATGGCCAACAGACCCACTGTGGATTCTCCCACGGGGTATGTTGCCCCCTATGTGCTGACTGACCACAATTTTCGGCTGTCCGCCGACTCTTACCTTCCTTTTTACTACCTACGACGATAATGCACCGTTTGTACATGTTCTTGGGCTGTGGGAAAATGTACGGTTCGCATACAACCTGGCTAGATCCCATTCAAGATCCGGCGAGAATACAATGTAGCAACACTTAAGAAAACTTTTTCCCCCATCTACCTGTCTTACGGGAATGGTTGTAGGAGAAGTTATACGGGTGTAGCCACTAGAACGTGCCAAACGGCAAAAAATATAGTACGTGATAATTTACAAAATAAATGTACGTCAAAATGTGTATAAACGCATCGAAAAAACCATAAATCACCTTCAGACTGAGAAAGCAGCCAATGGGGAGGCAGGAGGAGACCTGGCACATCACTCATTAACGCTATTGGCCGGGTTTGAACGTAAACCGCATTGTCCTGTAGGCTGACCAATCGGCAGGTGTATGTGCATGTATTGCTAGCACTGTGCGAAGGAAGTAAACGGGGGGGGGGTTTCGACATTTTCTCGGGAAAGGACCACAACAAGGGGGCATTGGATGCGCGATAATGGTTATGTTCAAAGGACGCCATTGCGCCGTCCACCGTACACCTACCACTTCCATGGCGGAAGGCCGAGTAAGGGTAGGAAGCGGTAGATTAGATACAGCAAGTTCGACAACTTTGGTGTGGCTATGATCATATAGGGGAAGAATGTTGTATTTACTATGCGGCATTGGGAGGCATATCCAATCCAAAGTAAGGGTCCGCGGAGGCTGTATAATATGGGCTTTTTGAGAAGACGATCACGCTCACTCCTAACCTGCTTACACACTGTAAAATGAAGTAACCAACTGATATAGCAGGAAAATGATTAGGGAAGTATTTGATGGAACAAAAGTAATAACGGTAAGGCAGGTCAGTCGAAAAAACCTGCTGACGTCATGACTGCTGTACGATTTAATTGAATAACAACACTATGCATCTATGAATACATAGGACCAGTATGGCATACAAATGAAGTTACCTAGGCAGCTGACTGAGGTGGCAAACTGCTTTACTAAAGTTTTTATGATATAATCTACCTAAGTCCGATATGCGAAAGTTCTAAGAAATAAATTCTACAGTACATCAAATCACAAGGCAAGGTTTAAGTTGACAAATCTTGGACATTTCTTACTAGTAGGTCGCGTGCCGTCCTTGGCCTACATGTTTAACCGTTACTTTATCACAGGCCTCGTTTAGTTATCTCAAGGAAATTTATTTTGCATGAATGAAGGTGCGCGTGCCAAATATTAACCATGGAATGTGTTAGCAGCAGTCAGGGGAACCAGAAGGTTTATTAACTTAATAACACGGATTCTCACTCCAACTTGTCTGCGATCGTCTCTGATGATGGGTTCGAGTGAGAATGCGAGACGTCAAGCGTACCAATTCTGTCTTCCTGTGATCGCAGTAGCCGCAGTGCACGGTACATGTGCCAGTGCAGTGAATTTTTACAGAAATTTCGAAATGAGCTTTCGATCCCAGGCGATTACATACAGTAGGCGGCCTAACGCGTGAAATGTTAATCGAATTTCTTAAACGCATTTTCGATTCGAAGGCATTACCAAGGGGACGTTGCAGAATTAATCATCATGCAACATATATCCATAATAAGTCAGTTACCCTGGGATGCTGACATTCCAGCGAACTTCTCTTGGACCGCATGTGAATACCACACTGTAAAAAATGGCCACTGAAGTAGCACGCATTTTTTGCAATGATTTTCAATGCCCATAACAATTCAATCGTATTTCATGGAAAAAACGCATAAAATTATTCATTCTTTTGCTCCTTTAGTACAAAGCTACGTCTACTACGAATTTTATACTCGAAGAAAGGGTATAATTGCGTTGTAAAAAGTTTCTAATTATGAAATTTTTTTATTACCGTGGAACGCCCGCTCATAAAATATCGAGTCTCTGCCTTTACTGAAGTTGCTTGTAAAGCTAACAATATGGCTCAAATTCACTGATGAATTCTATGAACCCCATATGATGTCCTCTTAATACCATAGAGACATTTACGGTTATCCGTAAGTGGAAAATACATGGCTTGTAGTTTCTTAACCCTAAATGCAAATTTAACTGCAGGTCAGGTTCAAAATTATTCCGGAATTGGAAAAGTTTTTAAAACTGAATTATACCCTTCCGTCGAGTGCGAAATGGGAAAGTGACGTAATTTTCTATCCAAGAAGTAGAAGATCGAATAAGTCCATGCATGTTTTACATGAAACATAATTTAATTTTTGAGGGCATCGAACATCAGGTAGAAAAATGCATGCTACTTAGGTAGTCATTTTTCGCCGAGCGTGGGTTTTGCCCGCAGCCGAAAATAAGTTCGTTCGACAGCCGGCATCCCGTGGTAATTGAATTACTATACAATTGTACTGTAAGATGATTAATTTTGCAACCCTATTTAAGTAATTTTTCGAAACGAAAACGCATTTTAGAATTTCGGTCGACGTTTCATGAGTTAGCCCACCGACTATAGGTGGGACTGCAATATTAATTACAACGAGAACAATCCCATGATATTTCAGTTACCTCGGGAGAACTAGTTTTTCGAAGGACCTTCTTTCCGGTCGCCTGCATAAACTGCACTCCGTGTAAACATGACCACTTAAGTAGTATAGCTCTTTTACCACTGATTTTGACACCCTTATAATATTAACCATACTTCGTAAGAGACACGCAAAAGAATATTGATTCTTCGAATTTTATACCCGGAAGAAGGATATGAATCGGTGTTATAAAACTTCTTACTCCCGGACAATTTTCCTTCCGACCTGCCGGTGCACTTGCCCACAGGCCTCCAAAAATTGCACGCCGTACGTCTTCCCTATACGGTATAACTTATATTTCCTACAGTTTGTTGAAGGGATATGAATGGGGATTTATAAAATTTAGCAGTGGATTTGAAGTAGCTCGCAAGTTATACTATCCATATTAGTAAATGCAGAGATGGGATATTTTATGAACTGGCATGTCATGGTCTCTATCAGTCTCATGCGTAGAAACTTCTTTTAAGCTGAACTACACCCTTTCTTCAAGTTCAAAAATCGAGGAAGAAGGAGGCGTAATTGTCTACTAAATAAGTAAAAGGATGAGTGTGTTTATGCATGTCGTTAGTGAAGTATATTTGGATTTAGAAGGACATGGAAATTCAATGATAAAAAGTCGTACTAATGAGGTAGTGCTTTCCGCAAAGTGTAGGTTTTACAGGCGACCGTAAAGACTTTCGCTGGCCTCCTGAAGCAGCTAAACTATTGTGTGATTATGCTCCACGGTAATGAATACTGCAATCTGACGTACGTAATCTTTTTTTAAATCGAGACCGGACTTCGGAATTTCGGCTAACATTTCCTGAGTTTGCACATCCACAGTACCTCCAGAGGAGGAAGTTAGGAACGTGAGTAGACTACTAAACAGATAACCGCCTACTTATAATGCCGTTGAAAATAACTTACACAAAGTCACTAACAAGGCATCATAGTAAACCGTGCCATTGAAAGTAAAATATTTTGCCCAGATACCACTGTGCAGTCTGTTATGGAAATAAGTCCCGAGTGGGTTAAGGGGTATTTCAAAGCATGACATCGTCAGTTATAAGTACTTGACACACCCACAGGTGTGTAGGTCATCGTTACCTCATGCAGCAGTCAACTTTTTTTAACCAGAACGCGTTGTTTTCTCGCCGCAAATAAAGGCAATTATTGGTTGTATCTACAATCCCCCAAATTCTTCAGCCAATGATGCTTCACAACTATGTGAAATCTTTAAATTAGTTTCGGAAGCTGCTTTCGCTGTTAAAAAAACCGCTGGGGATTTTAACCTTCCTGAAATAGACAGGGTTTCCAATATCTGTTCACCTAGATTCCAGCCCTCCTAAGATATTTGCAATTTTTCTAACTGGTCCCAACTGGTGCGCTCTCCAACAAGAAATAATCACATTTTAGGTCAAGTCTTTACCGATTACTTTGCTCCTCTTTTTATTGCTTTCAAAAGGACCTCTTTGATAGTGACCACGTATTAATTCGTTGTTGATTACCACTTGCCTACTCAAAAAAGACCATCACGGTTCGGACGATTACGTAGATGGTTCGCCCGTCGCATCCGACGATGTCCACCGTATGCCCCATCTCAGGAGTGGCGGGAGCAGGGATGGTGACTTGCGCACGGGTTTATCGTGCCAGCAGACTTGCGCTGCATCAACTACAATATATCCTCCTCCCTTGCCTGAGTCCGATGTCAAGACAGAGTCGAGAAGACCGGAGACGAGGGAGGTCGCAGGTGGATGGCTCGGACGGATCCTCACCTTGGCGCTCCACTCCGCACCCCCCGCTCCACACAACAACTGACCAGGATTTTCATCAACACAACAAATAGCGGAGGCTGGCATGACTGAAGCAACCGCACCTAGGCGTGCCGCCAACGCCTGGCTCGGATCCCACACAGTGAGAGAGCCATAAAGGCCACATTAGGAAGGAGCCATTGCGGCCTGACTCACAGACCACCAGTCGAGGTCAAAGTTACCCGTCCGATGGCAGCATTCGAAGCCACGGCTTTAAGCGCGCCGTGATAGCTTCAAGCGAGTCAGCTTGTTAATAGTAATGAGAAAAGTGCGCTGAGTCGTCAACCTCACTCTCCCTTCCCATTACAAAACCTCAGCCACTGTACGAGCAGGTCAACAGACTGGAGTGGAGAATGGGCGCGGTGGCTGGCACGGTCGACTGACCATATCTGCGTGCGCCACGTGCAGATTACTTAGATGACGAATACATAGATAACAACTTCATAAATAACTATGTTGGATCATTTGATTGGTGTGGCATCCTATCCTGTATCGATGTAACCATTCCTCGTGATGTCATGTCCAATGTTTCCAAGGACATCCTAGAGTTTGTGCCGCGCAGATATCCCAAACCTAACTCTTCAGATTCCCTTGTTCCTCATTTTCTTCACAACAGACTAAAAAGGTTGAGACGATTACTGCGTGACCTATCAACTAGTTCCTTATCAATTCATCTTAGAATCAGAGAAATTTTTGAAATGGCCTCAAGTATGCGCCAAGCGCGCGAGAGGCAAGGAGAAT
Source organism: Spirometra erinaceieuropaei (assembly GCA_902702965.1). Taxonomy (NCBI): domain Eukaryota; kingdom Metazoa; phylum Platyhelminthes; class Cestoda; order Diphyllobothriidea; family Diphyllobothriidae; genus Spirometra; species Spirometra erinaceieuropaei. The sequence goes on from CACRXP010000293.1 coordinate 753,734, forward strand.
CACTTGCCCTCAGTGACTCGAATCCTGGCAAATCCGTCGCTAACATCTTCCGTCATCGGCCCTCCTCTAAGCGTGGTCACGAACTTCAACCCATGCTAAATGATAACAAAGACTTCATCATCGATGACACTGACAAGGTGGCGTTGTTTAGTGCTTATTTGCCAAACACCCTCATATGAGTCCGAACCAATTTCTTCTTTCGTTTGCTTTCAGATAGGACACTGAATACAATCGAGTCTTTTGAAAAATTCCCACTGTTCAGGAACGGACGAGATGCCAAAGTCGATTATTAAAGAAGCATCCGACCTTCCCAAATTGTTTAGACATTTTTTCTCGGCTTGTATTTCAAAAGAATTATTTCCTGAAACATGGAAAACGTCAATTATCATTCCCGTTTTCAAGTCAGGATCTCGGTCCGATGTTAAGAACTATCGGGGCGTGCACAAAACGCCATCTCTTGTAAAGCTCCCTAAAAGGATAATTTTCAGTGAAATTCTTGACTTCTGTCTAGCTAACTGGCTTTTGAGCTATAGTCAGCAGGGATTTTTACCTCAGCGATCCTGCGAAACTTGTTACTTGACATTTCTTAATCCAATCACTTCTCTTCGTAATGAGCAGCAGTCAGTGGTAGTTATCTACTTTGATCTTTGAAAAGCCTTAGACAAGTTGCCCCATAGACGTCTTTTAGTCAAATTGGAAGATCTCTGCATCCGGCCGCCTATACACGACTTCATCAGGCCCTATCTGTCCAACCGATATCTGAAAGTCATGGTCGGTAATAGCTACCCCACCCCTCACTCGATCACTAGTGGCGTACTGCAAGGCACGGTTCTGGATCCACAACGCTTCCTTCTTTAAACCAATGATATTACGACTGAACTCGGAAATTCGCAAACTTTTATTTATGTCGATGACCTCAAGTGTGATTACTCATACTCTAAGGACACCTCAAACGTTTGTGTTGAAAAATTTAATTTCGATTTAATACGCTTAAGCAGATGGCGTTCAACATGGCAAATGGAATATTCATCATCCAAGTTTAGATTCATGTCTTATGGTCCTGCCAAACTTCATGGTCCCATAATTTTTCAGAATAACCCACTCTCAGAATGCTTAACTATGAAGGACCTAGGCTTAAGTTATACAAATAAACTTGCTTTATCACCTCATGCAGATAGAATCTCTGCCAAAGCCGCGCAGATATGTGGATTCATATCGCATAATTTTTTCCTTTCTGAAATGAAGCTAAGACTTTATCAAATGTTTGTTTTTCCAGTCCTCGAATAATGCTGTCCTTTCTTTGGTTTAATGAACGCCTATGGCAGCTATAAGATCGAAAATGTTCAGAGGGTTTTTACCCGGAAACTGTTCTCTCAAGTCGCATCCAGTACTTCTTATACTCAGAGATGTCAGCTAGCAAACATTAAGTTTTTTTATGGGTTAGAAGACTCGATGCTGGCCTTTGCTTCCTTTTTCATACTAACTCTAGCTCCAATCTTCCGCTCATTGACTCTCTCACTCCGAGAGATAGGCCTTATGCCACGCGCAACTCCTGCATGGTGATTCTGCCGCCTCTTTTCACTACGTCTATACGCTCTCTCTTCTTTGCTTCCAAATATGCCTTTCTTTGGAATAATCTTCCGTCAAAAATTTGGTCATCGACTAAGTTACTGGTATTCAAGTCGAAATTACGCAAACACCTTACACCGGAAAGCATAATGGCGCTGTTAACGGTCTCATTCCCGAACACTCAGCTTCTTGACTTCCAGAGGGATCCTCCTAGGATTTAGTGGTAGATCAAGTGGAAACCCTCAATTATATCATTAGAAACCCTGTTTTTAATTGGTTTCTATATCCACTGCTATCACTCCTCCCCATAGCGACTATTATTGCTGTTCTTGATGTCATCCCCCACATTTCGACCTCATGCGGTCTGTCGACGCTCACGGCGGAACTCTCAGTATTCGCCGTCTACTGATGGTTTGTTCGTACCTCCCTTCCCCACTCCTCGGCTGGGCTTGAAGCGGGCTGTGACCGGTCGCATCTGGGCTCCTCTCATCTGGCATCTTTGACTTGAATAGTCTCATACGGCGTATGAATTCCGCCCTGACGATGTCCGTTCTGAATCCCGTATGCAATGGCACATGCAGGCCAGTTTTGTCGGACCCGCATACGTACCCCTCAAGGCTGATATTTATTTCTGCCCTGACGATGTCCAATTATAATCCATTATACACCACCTCATGCAGGCCAGCCCTGCTTGCATTCCAGTGTTATTATTAGCAAGGGTTTTTTCTCCTGTAAAATTAATCCAATCATTTCTCCGCTCGCTCATCATTTTTCTTAACGCACTAAAAATTCGGAAACTATGAATTCCATTTTGTACAGATTCTGCCTACCTAGTCTAAAATTCGTATGTAAATTCATTTAACTTGCTTTGGTGTGGCCCCGACGGGTCTTTAATAAATATGTTTTATTTATTCATTTACTGTTACTAATAGTTGTATTTCTATTGCCGCTAATGCCACCGGCGACATTAATACTGCTATTACTACTAGTAATTATACGGGTACTGTCACCTAAACAAGTGATAATACTACTAAATTTGCACTACTGCTGAATGCAGATATATTGCGGTTGGTCTTACATTCACCAAAAATGCAGTACTGCTGTCATCCGGATTGTTGATTTCACACGAGTAAACTACTGCCATTAAAAATTCCGATTACCGATTAGTACTATCGGTAAAACAGGTACTACTACCAATGAGACTGCCACCACGGAAACTACTTCGGCGACTACCACTGCGATTCGCCAAAAAATGGCAACCAGTGGCATTAATAATACCATTACAAATTTGGCAACCGGATCTAATGCCACAGTAATAATTACTCCTGCTGTCAACAGTGATAACATTCTTCCACCAACTCAGTCAATACTTCCGGCACTTTATTGTAATACTCTAGGCTACTGCAAACAGTGATGGAAGTGTTCGTACGCGCGATAAGCACAAAGGTAACTACTAATGAAAAAATCCTCACCTCGGCTCCTGCTGTTAATACAATTACAGTGCGTGACCGATCTCATGACATTTTGGCGGAAATTCTGAAATGCGTTTTTGATTAAGAAGGATTTCTTAGGTGGGGTTAGATTATTGATTATCACGAAGCACAATCGTGTAGTATTTCGGACTTGCCACGATGTTGGCTTTTGAGTGAACTTTTTTCGGCCTCCTGCAGAAACGATAGTCGTAAAAATGACCAGTTAAACAGAATGCCCATTTCACGTTGATTTTTGGTGGTCTTATAAATGCCAGTATATTTTGTAGAAAACATGCGCAAAATATGCTTTCTTTTTCTCATTTGGTAGAAAATCACATTTTCCTTACATTTTATATCCCAAGAAAGGTTATCCGTCGGTTTCAAAAAGAGTTTCTTATTATGGGATTTTTAAAACCTTGCGATGGCCATACACACAGAACGCACGTGTCCGTTTGCCAATGCTCCTCACGAAATGTACAATGTAGTCCGAATTAATTGCAAAATTTTATGAACCCTACAGGGTATCTTCTGACAGGTATAGAGAAATATATGATTTTACTTGCGCGAAAAATGTGCATCTTGTAGACTGCAGTTGCCAAATGTTAGTGCAACGGCTAGCCTGGCTCAAAATTAATCGGGAATAGGGAAAATTTTTCAAAACCTAAGTATACACTTTCGTCGCGTATAAAATGTGAAAACGATTTGCTTTTCTACCTAACATGTAAAAAGCATACTTTTATGGATTTTTGCCATAAAAGACATTGGAATATATAAGGCCACCGGAAATTGATGTGAAAAATTCATGCTATTTAAGTAGTTATCTCTAGCGCGTTCGGTTTCTGCGGGAGGTCGAAAAGAAGTTCGTTCAAAAGCCGACATCCTGGCGAGTCAGAAATACTGAAGGATTGTGTCGTATGATAATCAGTATTACAACCCCAGTTAAGTAGTCCTTTCTAATCGAAAACGCATTTCAGAATTTCGGCCATCATTTCATGAGATCGGTCACGTACTGTATGAAGACGAATACATTCCCGGTCGACTGAACGGTTGGTGAAGTCAATCGACGCCATTACCTTTATGCTTTGCTCGACTTTTACTTCTATGCTACGAGCGGTATTACTGCAACTGCACACCCTCTTAAGTCATCGGCTAATGACATACAGTGGGTCTGCTAACGCATGAAATGTTGACTGAAGTTTTGAAAAGCGTTTTCGTTTCACAAAGGATTACGCAATTTGGGTTATAAAGTTAATCATCACGAAGCAAAATCTCATAATAAGTCAGTTACCTGGGGATGCTGGCTTACAAACAAGCAATTTTCCTGCAGCATGCAAGAACTGGACCCTGTAAAAGATGACTATATAAGTAGCATGAATTTTCCTCATCAATGTTTGATGCCCTTGAAAATTCCATTATATTCTACGGAAAACAGGCATTAAAATATCCATTCTTCTACTCAATCGGTAGAAAATCATGCCTTCTACTATATTTATACTCGTAGGAAGGGTATAAGTCAGTTTTGCAAAGGGTTTCTAATCATGAGATGCTTCTACATCGCGAAACGCCCTACGTAAAGCATAATGTCCCTGCATTTAGTAATATTGCTTGTAAAGTTTACGATATGACTCGAGTCCAATGCTAAATTTAATGAACTCCTTATGGGATCCTCATAATACCGTAGAGAAATGAATGATTTTCCGTACGCAATAAATGTATGGTTTTTATGCTCCAAACCCTGAATGCAGGCGTAACCGCAGATCGGGTTCAAAATTATTCGCGAAATGGAAAAGATTTAGAAAATCAAGTTATACCTATCCTCTGAGAATACACTTGAAAGAGGACTCAATTTTCTACTGAATGAGTGAAAGAATAAATAAGTTCATGCATTTTGCCCATGAAATATAATTTAGTTGGCAAGGGCATCGAAAGTCAACGAAAAAAGTCATGCTACTTAAGCAGTGTCGTTGTTTACGGGTAATGCCAACGATGACTGGGAGCTGTTCAAGAATGTCCTTCTGCAGCTCATCAACAACCGCTGCCCATTGACTAGAATAAGACTGGACAAACGTCCTGGGTGGCCAAATAACAACCTTAGGAAAGAAAGCAACAGGAAGCACAAATTGTGAAGAACATACTGCGTCACTAGGCAAGTTGAATATTTCAACACCTACAAGACACCGAGGAACAAATTGAGAAAAATGATTATAAAAACGCGGCGGCAATTCGAGAAGAAATAACTGCAAAGATAAACACAGAACCCAAAATTACTCTACAGCTACCTCCGACGAAGTACAAGGAACAAGCATCAAAGCCCTTTAATAAGGACTACTGATGACGTTGAAACTGCTGATAGTAGGGATAAAGTTGCGTATTTTTCACAGTTTTTCCCAAGCAGTTTGCACAAACGAGGCAAGGTTCCTTCCTCCCTCCACAGAAGAACTGCCGACCCCAAGACTTAGTGATATACTCTTCTCAGAAGGCATTGTCCGAAGAGAATTAGAGGCCTTTAAACTTCTGTGTAACCGTTTTGGCCTGATGAAGTTACCAGAAACACGTGTTTGCCAAAATGACTTTAGAATTAGAGGCATTGAGCGAAATGAGGTTGTCAGGACCAGACGAGATTCCACCCAAGCTTCTCAAGGAACTTGCCGGTGAGCTTTCTGTGCCTTTGTCGATGCTCTTTCAAACGTCATTTGACACTGGAACACTTCCTATCGATTAGAAGCTGGCGCATATTACCCCACTATACAAAGGAGGTGACAGGGCATCGATGAAAAAATAAAGGCTCATAAGCTTGACATGTATTCTCAGCAAAGTTATGGAAAGGCGCATAAAGAGTGAAATGATGCATTTCCTGGAAGTTCATGGCCTGCTGTCGAAAAGCCAATATAGGTTCCGGAAAGGAAGGTCCTGCACGACAAACTTGCCGCAATCTCTCCAGAGCTGGACCAGAGGTCTCGACGACAGACACGCTGTCCACATAGCCTTCATCGACTTTCAGAAGGCGTTCGACGCCAAGCCACACCAGAGGTTCTTACATAAACTAAAAAACAGGGCTCAGTAACAACTTCCTCAAATGGATCGAAAACGTCCTTTTGGGTCGACACCAGGTTGTGTGCATCGGTCAAGGGAAATCGGATCCTGCTATGGTCGAGAGTGATGTCCTACAGGGTTCAGCATCGGAACTCATTTTGTTACTATATACGTGGACGATGCCGCCAGAGCTTTAGACTGCGAAGTAACAATGTTTGCAGATGACATGAAGATATGGAGTGTAATTCGGGGTTCTGCCGATGACGACAGACTGCAAGTGATCCTAAATCGGTTGGAGGAGTGGTCAAACCGTTGGCTCATGTGATTCAACGTTGGTAAATGTAGCATACTTCGCCTAGGCAGCACAGCCAGATCCGCCAGCACAAGAGACAACTTTCTTGGCGGTGCAGTCCTACAAGAGGTCGTAGCCTAAAAGGACCTCGGTGTGCTGACGACGAGTTCTCTAAAACCATCCGCCCATTGTTCGAGGGTGGCAAAAAGCGCAATGTCCGTACTGTACGCCATCAAACATGCGTTTATGGACTCGGACTAAGATGGTTTCTCAAAAACATTCGGAACATTCGTCCGGCCGCATTTGGAGTACGGCATACAAGCCTGGAGACCGTGGGCTGTTGTGGATCAAAACTGCCTCGAAAGACTTCAGAGGAGAACCATGAAAATGGTTAGAGGTCAAAGCTTCCTTCCTTATGCAACCCGCCTAGTAAATATAAACCTATAAATATAAACCTCTTCCCTTTGAGTTAAAAGGGAACTTCGCGGGGATCTCGTGCAAGCATTTCGCATTGTAAAAGGGTTGGATTGCAGTCTGGCCTTCGAGGACTTCTTTGAATTTGCTACCACGACCAACCTCCGAGGTCACCCGTTAAAACTGCGCACTCAACAGGCACGGCTGGATGTGCGGAAGTTCTCCTTCTCGGTTCGGGTGGTCAAACCATGGAATGAGCTTCACGCAGATGTTGTGATGTCACCATCTATACAAAGTTTTAAAAAGAATCTTGACATATTTATGTTTCGAAATGACCAAGAGCGATGAGAAGTCGAACTCACCCCCTGTAACTCGTTCTCATTTTGTCCCACCATTATGGGCGTGTTCGAACTATTTCAGCCCAGAACATCTATCTGTACCCCACACATTTTTACGTTGCAAATATGGTACTCAAAGGCTTACGCCTATTTCCCTCAATAAACTGAACTGAACAGAACTAACTGATTTAGAAGCATTCACGTCATTAATAGCTAAAGACTCTCTACGCCTATCTCACGCGAGCCTCATTTTCGAAGTTAGTTCAAATATTTCAACGATTCTTAGATGAACTGATAATGAGCTCACAGAAGGATCTTTAGACTGCTTCCGTAATGTTTTAAGTCTCTTTTTAAGAAAGTGTGGGATAGCGGTGGGATTAGCACTCGATTTGAACGTCTTCCGTGGCTACATATGTAGCATGCAGGTTTATCATTGGTTTTCGATGCATTTAAATATTCGATTATGTTTCATAAAAAACATGCCTAGAAAAATTCATTTCTTTGGTCATTCGGTAGGAAAGTACGTCTTCTTCAAATTTTATGCTCATAGGAGGGGGATAATTCGGTTTTAAAAAGTTTCTGATTGTAAGACTTTTAATACCGTGAAATGGCCATTAATAAAACGTCAGGTCTCTGCATGTGCCAATAGGGCTTGTAAAGGTAACTATATGGCTTAAATCCCCTGCTAAATTTTATAAACCCCGTATGGTTTCCTTCCAATACCGTAGAGAAGTGTATGGGTTTCCGTACGCGGTAAAATATACGGCTTGTAGTTTGGAAACTCTGGATGCAAATGCAACGGCAGGTCGTTTTCAAAATTATGCAAGAATCAGAAAAGTTTTTGAAAACTGGATTATACCCTCCTCTCAAGTGTAAACTGGGAAGACGTAATTGTCTTCCGAATGAGCAAAAGAATGGATATTTTTAGGAACGTTTTCCATGAAATATAATTGAATATTTGAAGGCATCGAAGATCAAGGGGAAAATGCGTACTATATAAGTAGTTTTTTTTATAGAGTAATGTTTTCGCATGCAGCCGGAAAGAAGTTCTTTCGAAAGCCGGCACCCTGGGGTAACTGAATTATCATAGAACAATGCTGCACGATGATTAGTTCTATAATCCTCCTAAGGTAATCTTTTAGAAACGAAAATACTTTTCGGAATTTCGGTTGACAGTCCATGAGTTAGCCTACCTACTCTATGTATGCATATAAAGAGGTAGAATGATATTACCGACAAAGACAAGGGAGACTGGAATGGCCATTTCTGGCTTATTAGCCGTCGTCAGCAGCCATACCCAAGCCCGAAGTGTGGAACACCCGAGCCTCGAACTCGCGACCTGTTGGTTTAGAAGTCAACGCCTCTACTCACCGGGCCACGAGCCCGTTGTCTTGTCGGTTTTCGATCGGGAATATACAGTGTTAGGGGGCGCTCACCGATCGTTCATACGGAACTCACTCGTTCCGTTGTGCCTTTTGGACTCTCTCTCGAGCCCAACCAGCAGCCGCACAGCGGCGCATGATATATAGGCAGAATGCGCCGCTGTGCGGCTGCTGGTTGGGCTCGAGAGAGAGTCCAAAAGGCACAACGGAACGAGTGAGTTCCGTATGAACGATCGGTGAGCGCCCCCTAACACTGTATATTCCCGATCGAAAACCGACAAGACAACGGGCTCGTGGCCCGGTGAGTAGAGGCGTTGACTTCTAAACCAACAGGTCGCGAGTTCGAGGCTCGGGTGTTCCACACTTCGGGCTTGGGTATGGCTGCTGACGACGGCTAATAAGCCAGAAATGGCCATTCCAGTCTCCCTTGTCTTTGTCGGTAAAGCTGTTCTGCCTATATATCATGCGTCGCTGTGCGGCTGCTGGTTGGGCTCGAGAGAGAGTCCATAAGGCACAACGGAACGAGTGAGTTCCATATGAACGATCGGTGAGCGCCCCCTAACACTATATAAAGAGGTAAATGCAATGTAAGTCTGATGGTAAAACTGCGATTGCGGGTAGTAGGACGACTACTGTCACTGAAGTAACAGACGTTTCTGATGCTACGACATATGTCTCCCGCAGGAAGAGTAAGGAAGGCGAGTGGATTCGCCCATATTGAAGTCCATACAACTAAACTACTACAAGGACGAAAACCACAATTTGTATCCAGAGGACACCTATCCCCATACGGCTACTACATGGACTGTTGCATCTAATTCTGCTGTGCGTAGGTATACTACCTCCACCTGTAGAAAAACTGCAATAGCTATATCTAATACTTTTTATACTACAACTGCATCTATTACTAATACCGGGAGGACGTCTACGTCTACGATATCGCCTGCCATGGCTGATACCGATGCTTCTGCTACTAATACAACCACTACTGTCAAAACCATTACTATTAATACTGCTGATGCTGTTACCACAACAGCAAATACTACTTTAACTACTACTACTACTACTACTACTACTACTAATACTAATACTAATACTACTACTACTATTACTACTACTACTACC
>CACRXP010000294.1:0-30729 GCA_902702965.1 Spirometra erinaceieuropaei
AACGCTTAGCAGTTCCACATCCCGTACCGGTCTGTGTACATCAGCCATAGCGCTTAGCTTGCAAGTGACATAAATTATGACATCTCCTCCTCGGCTTAGTCTATCTCTCCAGAATTGCTGATATCCTTTAAGTGATATTTCTGAATCTGCGATATCTTCAGTAAGCCACGTTTCTGTGAATGCCATAATGTCTGGCTTAATTTCATCAACAAAGTCTCTTAGTTCATCTAGTTTGTTAAAGAGGCTTTGCACATTTGCGGATATAACCTTCAATGACTGATTTGTTGGAGAGGCCCGGCCTTCATTGTGACGGGTTCTGACCACAGGAAAGACCCCTTTGTTTGGACTATTTGTCCATTTTTGATCTTCAGCCCTTTCTCTCCTCTGCCAATTCTCTCCTTCAATTCTGATCTCAGTTCTCTCATTTTCAGTCTTTCCCTCGGTTCGTATTCTGGTTGAAAAAACACTTCCTTGTGCGAATTGCGTAAGGTCGTTCTACTTTCTAACAAAAGCGCTGCTTGGGCTTCGTTTTCCAAAATAACTTTCAGGGCTCTTGGGGATTTTTCTAGGTCACGATTTGGGTCCGCTCTGCCTAGTCGGAAAGCTTTTTTGACGGTGAATATTTCCCCATCCTGCAGGACGGCACTGGCGTACTGATGAAGAAGGTCTAGGTCGTGCGTCACTCGTTCCTTCGGAATGCAGGACGTGGACTCTGGGGCGCCCCTTATGACAATATTTTGCTTACGATTTATTGAAGAGCTCATTACTGTCCCGTCCGCGCTAGGACGATATAATGCTACTGTAGTATTCCCGACGGCTGTTGTAGTATTCCCGACGGCTGTTGTCACTTCGACATTTGAATGATTTTCGGCCGGCGAAGGGAGTTTAGGGCATGGATTTTCATGTGACGTACTTGCTTCGGCAGTGGAGCTCTTACAATCATTACCCTGTTGCAATGTACTGCACGAAGGCTTATCGTGTCCTTTTCCATAAACGGAATGGTTAGGGCACTTTCCAGATGAGTTAGCCTTGTGAAGAAGTGGAATAACAGCATTGCCTTCCAAGAATAACGGCGAGTCCTTGTAGTTCCTAACAGATCTTCTGAGGGACACCCTGGCTATCCCAACTTTATTGTTCGATGATTTGGCAGGTTTTGTTACTATAGCAGGTAATGGAACCTGACTTATTTTTAATGCATTAGTGTCGACTGCCACGTTATCCACCGGAACTGAATTGTCTAGAGATTCCTCTGGAGACATAACTCGCTTCCTCTTCCTGACTGGCTTTGACTTTTCCGCGCTAGCGCCTTTATTAGTAGGATGTTCGTCGCCGATCGATCGGAAATTTGGCGGATTATTTGGTAATTCTATCTTACTGTGCTTAAGAATAGCCATGATGATGTCCGTCAGTAGGCCTTGCTTCTCTTCTAGCGTCTGGACCCGCTTCTCAAGTTCTTTACAGCCGACACAGCGACCGACAAGCGCAGAATCCGTCCCGTCTGTCATACAGTTTTCGAGGCCTCTTGGCAGTGCATTGGTTCTTATTTCCTGTCTTATCTCTTCGAGCCTATTGTGCGTAATCTCCCTGGAGTCTAATGATTCCAGCGGCATTTTATCGCAAGAGACTGCTAATGAATTAAAGACCGTTTTCAGCTGCTCTTCTGTAGTTGATAAACATATCTGACTAGCGCCAAACCGTTCATCGATAGCGCAGTGGCTAACACTGTGGCCTCCGAGCCCGCAGGTACCGAGTTCAAATCCCGGTTGCGCAACTTTTGTGAACGAGTTTTTTTTATAACAAATTGGCTCATTGTTGATGATTTTCAAACTCTTCAATCAGTTCTAGAGTATTGCAGGATGTTTTCAACAATTGTTAGAATGAAGAATTTGCCAATTATGAAGTAAAATAGGAAACGACTCAGCCGTTTATAATTTTCGACGAAGATCTCGGAGAAAAGTTGTCAAGTAGGGAGACTTGTTCAGATGGTCGGACGATTGCAAATATCTTTTGATGGAGAATTTGTGGTATACTTCACCGGTGCGAATGAGAAGACTAATCAGTGGTGCTGTTCCTTGAAGAATTCGGGTAGAATCTTCCTCCTGATACCGTGGGAAATAACGTCGAGATCCGAAAATTCCAGTAATGATAGAACTTTCGAGTTGGTGTACTTGTAATCCAAATCCTAAGGACACGTTGTCAGTTCGCAATTTATTTCCACGCGACGTTCAGTCTGCCCTATACTTCATTGCAATCCTGGAAACTATGCTTGTGAGAAGTGTAACATCCGATGACATGAAACACTTCGTCCGACAACGTGCTACCTCCTTGCTGATGACACACAGACCAACCAAACGTATATTGCAGAGTGAGTGAAAGGCTATGAGGGAACTGAGGAGGGACAACAACATTATCATTCTACCTGCTGACAAGGGACGATCAACCGTCGTGATGAATAGAGAAGACTATAATGAAAAAGCTTAAGCCCTTCTTGTTGACGGAGAATTTTACAGATCAGCACAGATGTCACAAGCCAAAGCACTGGCAGATCGGCTTAGTAAACTGCTTAGGCAATACCGACATAAAAATGTGATCATGGAGAATGAATGACACCAAATGAAGGCAACTGACACCGCTATAGCTCGATTCTATGGTCTACCAAGAATCCGTAAAGCAAATGTCCTACTTCGGCCAATCGTTGCCCTAAAAAGCAGCCCCACCTACAATTTGGCGAAGTGGATGCACTCAAAACTGAAGTTCCTCCAAGGCAATTCGACTAACTTAGTTCGATCAGCCTCCCAATTCCTCACAGACCTCTGAGGTCGGAGCATTCAATCGGACGAAATCATGGTCTCCTTCGACGTGACGTCGTTATTCACATCCATCCCACCAAACTTGGCTCGCGAAGTCTTGCGGAAGAGACTTGAAGAGGCGTACGATGAGACTCAGAATGCACTCAAAATTGAACACGTCGTGAAGCTGTTCGATTTCTGCCAACACACTTTCTTCACTTTTGCGGGAGAGACCTATGAACAAATCAAGGGAACCTCAATGGGCTCATCGGTCTCCGGTTTGGTGGCAGAACTGGTCCTACAGGAGTTAGAAAAGATGGCCTCCACCCAACATGAACCGGTGTTTTGGCGCCGTTGCGTAGACGACTCGTTCGTCATCGTAAAGCAGGACATGCTTCAACATTTCCACAGCCTGCTTAATGCAGTCTTCCCAGATATAAAATTCACGAGGGAAGAAGAACAGGAACAGCAGTTGCCCTTCCTAGATGTGCTTGTCAGACGAAACCTTAACGGTGAACTTGAAACGACGGTTTATAGGAAGGCAACAAACACCACACAGCTTCTCATTTTCCACAGAAACCACCCTGTGGCTCACAAACGAAGCTGTGTGAAGACGCTCTTCAAACGGATCCAAACTCATTGCAGCAAACCGGAGGACAGAGCACGTGAGGCCCGCTATCTCCGCGACTAGTTTGTGCAAAATGGCTATCAGAAGGCATTCATAAGTCGCTGCCTACGCGGTCGCCACCAGAGAAATCGAACATCAACATCGCCGACGATATGGCATTCTCTGCCATACATCAAGGGCGTTTCAGAAGTGACTGAGCGCATTGCTGCGGAGCTAGGTGTTGGAATTGCACACCGCCACAAAGCCACCATGCGCAATAGGGTCATGAAAATCAGAGACCGGTTAAAGCCTGAAGAGCACTCCGGAGAAGTGTATTGCATTCCGTGTCAAAATTGTCCTTGTAATTACACAAGACAGACTTGGCGCATGCTCGGATCGCGTATACACGAACATAAGCTGGCTGTGCGGCGAGGCGACGCATTATCACAAGTGGCCGCTCACACCTACGAAATGGGTCACGAGTTTGACTTTGCAGCCATCAAAATAGTCGCCCACGCCGGAAACAAAAGAGGCCGAGAATTGATTGAAGCCTGGGCCTCGGACGAGAACTCGGTCAATCGATTTATTGATCTGGCGCCGGCGTACAGAGCCCTGCGTAGTTACCTCCAGGCGTGCGACGTCGGTCGATGATTGGGCCTACGTGCCTTATAACTGCCGCTTGTTCTGTTTCTGCCACTACCTCTGAAGATGGACTCCTATAAGTGTCTGAAAGCTCAAGACAATAAACCAAATGTTCCGGTGCTCGAACCCTCTTCTTCTTCACTTATGCATACACCTGGAACTCGAAGTTTCGCCTTCATTCGTGAGCTACAGTTAAACTTTTCAACTTATCTAAAATATACGCTAACTTGGATTAAATCCTTCGGGGTAGACCATTCCAAGTCCAATTTGAGAGTTGGTACGAATATTTGAAAAGGTTTGCTGCAGAGGACTGACTGCAAACTTCCGCGTTCATTTCTGAGGGAATCGCACATACACGAACGTAAGCTGGCTGTGCGACAAGGCGATGAATTATCGCAACTGGCTGACCACACCTACAAAATGAGTCGTAAGTCTAACTTCGCAGCCACTAAGATGATCTCCCACGTCGGAAACAAAAGAGCACTAGAATTGATTGAATCCTGGACTTTAGATAGAAACTCAGTTAACGGTTTATCGATCTGGCGTCGGCGTACAGAGCCCTGCGTAGTCACCTTCGGTCTTGCGCCTTCGGTCGATTATTGGCCTGCATGCCTTATAACTGTCGCTTGTTCTGCTGCTGCCGCCACCTCTGACGATGGACTCCTGTACGAGTCTGAAAGCTCAGTACAATAAACACATTGTTCCGTGTTCTCGACCCTTCTTCTTTACTTATGCATACACTTGGAACTCGAAATGTCACCTTCATTTTTGCTTCAATTTGTATAGGTGACCTCTAAGTTTGGTCGCCCGCGCCAGTTTGAAGAAATCGCCAAACTGAAGAGCACAGTCTAGCCCTCGAACGATCCTGAAGGCCATTATTATATCCCCTCTGTATTGTCCATAGAAGATAGGAAATATTTTTAGCTTTTCCAGGCGTCTCTCATGAAGTAAGCAACTTAATCTGGTGACCAGCTTGGTCGATCTTCGTTGTAAGTTCTCCAGTAGGGTATAATCTTGTTGCATCCTGGGACACCATGCCTGAACACAGTATTCGAACATTGGCTGAACCAATGTTTCAGATACTCGGCCGAAAAGTTTTTCGTAAAAATTGAGGAAGAATCTTGTAATCGCACCTAGGATACACGTAGCTTTCTTTGATACATCAGTGCAGTGAAAAGATGGTTTGAGAGTTGACGTCATCCACACACCGAGGTCTCTTAACTCGTTGACTGATTCGAGTTGATGGCCTCCTATAAAGTAGTGAGATCCAAATCTCAACGGCCTTCTGTTGCTCGATCGTAATCGAATACGTTGGCGTTTGTTAAGGTTGAGGTTAAGACATCACTCCTCACACCATTGTTGCAAGAGATTCAGACTGTTTCGTAATTCAGAAGATGGAGATGCGATCACTGGAACAAGAAATTTATTTGCCTGACGTTTCGGATTCTCACTCGAAACCATCATCAGGGACATTCGCAGACAAAGGTGATGGTGGCACCAGGAATGCAGTATTTATAGCACGTGGCTGTCGTGGGACCGTATGCGCACTGCAATAAACAGTTCTCGCAATCAATGCTGGGGTCGTAATTGTTGCGGTGGTGGCTTGTCGGTTCGAGTCCGAGTCCGAGTCGTTAACTGCTGCGATTTCCTCATCCGTGCTGGATGCTGGTGTGACGATTGCTCGGTAAACTGGCTCACTGTCACCGTGATAATTGCTCGCCCGCACCCTTCCCATGTGACTGATTCTCCTGCCCAGGGAAAATCGCAGTACGGAATAGGGTACCGGGAGGTCATTGTGCTTGTTGATGGATTGCGGGCCTGTGAACCAGGACCCGAGCAGATCGCGGCTCACGCGGTTGTCACCCCTTGCGAGGATTTCGGCCTCTTGAAATTTGAAATTATCACGGTGACAGTGAACCAGCTTGCCGAGCAATCGTCACACCAGCATCCAGCACGGATGACCAAATCGCGGCAATTAACGACTCGGACTCGAACTCGAACCGACAAGCCACCACCGCAACAATTACGACCCCAGCGGCGATTGTGAGAACTGTTAATTGCAGTGCGCATACGGTACCACGGCAGCCACGTGCTATAAATACTGCACTCCTGGTGCCACCTTCACCTCTATCTGCGAATGTCACTGAAGATGGATTCGAGTGAGAATCCGAAACGTCAGGCAAATAAATTTCTTGTTCCAGTGATCGCATCTTCATCTTCTGAACTGCTACCTGGAACTCGCCTGTTCGCTTCTGTTCCGTAACTACAGAGAGTCCTCCGGCTTCTCTATTGATCTCCACAATTTGAGATCATCGGCAAACATTACGCGCTCGCAGTTCAAACAGTCCAGGTCGTCGTTCACATATATAAAGGACTGAATTGGACCCAGAACTCTCCCCTGCGGAACGTCACTGTGGACGGACGCCCATTCCGATATAGAGTTTCCGATGCACACTCGCTGAGATCTGCGCGTAAGAAAATCGGCTAGCCCTTTCAACAGATTTCCACTCACACCCACTTGACGTAGTTTAAATATACGTCGTTTGTGTGGGACACTGTCAGAAGCCTTTCTGGAGTCAATGTACACGGCGTCGACGGATAAACCCATCTCGATTGATTTCGTCCAGCTCTTCATGGATGCAAGCAAGCTAGTGAGACAGGATCAACCCCTTGATAATCCATGCTGATGCAAACTGGGCAGGTGGTTTTCCTCATGATGCCGCATCAGGTCCGTTTTTATTACCTTTTCCATAACCTTACAAAAGATGTTGGCTAGACGTGCTGGTCTGAAACTATTTAAGGATGATCTCTCGCCACCTTTATATATGGGGCTTATATTTACTTTCTTCCAGTCGGTAGGCAGAGCGCCGGTCGCCATCGATGTTTGGAAGATCCTGGATTACGAAGAGACCAGTTGGTCTGGGAATTCATTCAGGACTTTTGCGAGCACGCCGTCCGGACCAGGCGATTTGGTGGGCTGCAGTTGACTCAACGGTTTCCTTACTGTGTCTGTTGTGAAGTCCACCGTGCTAATTGTATTGTTTGATTTGACAATTGCAGGGTAAAGTCGTCCATCAAAAGCACGCTCTTCGGTAAACACAGACGTGAAGGAATCGACAACAGATTTGCCTTATCTGAGTTGTCAGACAACGTATTCCCCTGGCGATCTTTAAGACAGGGAATGCCGTTCCGACTTTGTTTCGCCTTATTCACGTATCCAAAGAATTTTTTGGAATTTTGCGGGGTAGTTTGAGTAGTTATAACTCAAATTCTGCCCGTTCCCTCCTCAACAGACTTTGACATACATTCATCTTTTTTTTAATGTCGACGAAATTCCCTGGTTGTTGACATCTGGCGTACTTTTTCCAATGTCTCCTTTCCAATCTAAGGTTCTTCTTTATTTCTGACGTCACCCACTCTGGTGGAGAAGTGCGCAGTTTCCTACTTTGTGGACAACAGCTCTCTACGGATTGCTGCATTACGTTCTTGAAGAAGAGCTAATCACTTTCTGGGTCAGGTCCTTGTGCTGCATTCCAGTTCACCTTCTGTAGCATTAAATGAACCTTACAAATAATCTTGAACCTGTGGAAGCATCATACAGGAAGGCAGGAACTGACGTAGCACATCATCCTTTAACGCTATTGGTCGAGTTCGAACGTGATCCGTATTAGTCTGCCGGGCTGGCCAGTCGGCTGGTACGAGTACATGTGTTATTTGCGCTGTGCAGAGGATCGTCAGGGCAGAGTTTCTGCCATTTTCTCGGAGAAGGGAAAGATTATGGAGGTATTGGATGCTTGGGAATGATAATGGTCAAAAGACACCCTAGTTCCCTGCTACCTTCGTCTACGACTTCCCTGACAAAAATTCAACCAAGGGGAAGGAAACGACAGGTGCGGTAAAGGAATTCCGCCAACAGCTAATAAGGAAGTGTGGTAGATGATGGTCTTTATTGGAAGGCGTACCCAACCCAATCTAAGGGCTAGCGAAAATAGCGTAGTGTATTCATTTGGAAAACATGATTACGCTCACTCCTAGACTGCTATCTACACTGGTTAATTAAATATTCAATTGATTAACTAGGAAAATGAATGGTGAAGTATTTGGTTGAACACATGTAACAAAGTAAACTATGTCAATCGAAAAAACCTGCTGACAGTATGACTGCTATATGATTTGATTGAACAACAATACCAGACATTAACGGATGTGCAAAAATGATCTTCCCCACCCTGAACCGGCATGGCATACTAATTAGATTGCCTAGAAATTCACTGACGTGGTAGACTACTTTTCCAAAATGTTAGAAATTGAGCTCCCTAGATGTGACATGCGTAAGTTCCTAAAATCAATACTGCTGTATAACAAGCCACCAAGAAAGGCATAATTTGACAAATTTTTAACATTTCTTACTAGCATATTCCATGCCGCCCTCCGCATACACGATTAACCATTTCACTATCATAGACCTCGTTTAGTTATCTTGAGAAAATTTACTTTGTGGGTATGAAGCTGTGCATGTGAGCTATTAACCCGAAAATGCATTAGCTGCAGTCACGGGAGGAAGAAGTTTATTGGTCTGATATCTGAGATCCACCCTCCAACCTATCTGTGACCGTGCCTGCTGAGGAGTTATAGTGAGAATGCAAGAAGTCACGCCAATAAACCTTATCATGCAGTGATCAAAGTAACTAAAATGTACAGTAAATGTGCGAAATCATTAAAAGTTTTTCGAAAAATCCGAAATAAGTTTCCGACCCGGGTAGAGTACGTATGTAGGGTTGTAATATTAAATACAACGCAGATAAATCCAAAAATATATCAGTTACTTTAGGAGAAATACTTTCGGGCGAACTGCTTTCGGACCGCCATCTAAGACTATACTCTGTAAAAAATTACTATTCTAGTAGTATAAATTTTTCTCATTGAGTTTCGATGCCCTCGTAAAATGAAATGTATGTCGTATAATACATGCATAAAAATATTAATTATTTTACTCATTAGACAGAAAATGACGTTTTCTTAGAATTTTCTACCTGGAGGAAGGATCTTAATTAGTTTTAAAAGGCTCCACCGATTACCGAATAATTTTGATCTAGACCTGCCGATAAATCAGCATTCAGAGCACACAAACCACAAGCTGTATATTTTACGTAACGGGAAATCGTACATTTCTACAAGTTATAAGGGGGCAATTATAAGGGTTTATAAAATTTGGCCTTGGTTTTGAGCTATATCGTAAGTTTTACAAGCCACTACAGTTAATGCAGCGACAGGACAATTGGTGAACATGCATATCACGGTATTAAAAAGTTTCACAAGTAGAAACTTCGGCATGATAGCAGTGTCGCGACACTCCGATTCTCGGCGAATCGGAATATCGTGACACTGCTATCATACCGCAAATATTTCTCAACGAACTTTACATTCGACATCATAGTTCATAAGCGTACCTTAAATGTGTGTATTCCCGTTTCCATTTTCTCTTTTCTCTTATTCTCGAAAATGGGGAACAAGCTCTACTACAGCTGAACAGGAAACCAGCACTACGAGATGCTCACCGAACAATTTTTTTTCAGTCGGATTTCTCACCGGTTGAACGGGAGAAATCGAGAAACCTCAAGATCGAACTCCACAGAAGATACAATTCCGGCGAGAGAAACCTAAGAATAACGAAAGGGAAAATCGCAAATGGTAGGAGTTCACTCCTCTGGAGACAACCATTAGCACTGGGCATAATGCACAACCAGATAATGAGGAAAAATGCTCCTAACTGCCAAACCGATCAGAGAAAACGATGGCCAACACACTAACATCCAGTTCAATCAAACAGCAATACCAACTTTTTCGTCGGGAAAGACTGCATAAAAAGGAGGGGGACTAACCGTCTACGTCAAGAGAGGAACAGAAAACCGATTGCTTCCGCGACTTTGAAGCAATGTGGTTAAAACTGGGGATGCGTTGTGCACTTAATCTGAGTTTCCTGACTGTATACAGGTCGCCCAATCGAACCGCTGAGGTTGACGAGGCGATGGTTGAGTTTCAGTTTCAGTTTACCTGAGGAAAATATAGGTGTTGAACCTTTGAACTCCCTATTAGTTACAAGAAAACGAACTATATTAAAAATTTGAAAATGGAAACAATAAACAGCTATATAGTTTCTTCAGATTGGCAAAGTTTTCGAAACCACACAGATAAACGAATTTTTCCAAGTGTTACAAACACTAACATTATAAAATGTGATGTACAGTAGTCTCTCTATGGATAACTGATGATGTCTCAAGTTCTGAGGGAGACGAATTAAATTAAAGAAGTGTCAGAAAACCAAGAGGCACTGGTAACCGGTGACTTCAGCGCACCCATGGTCGACTGGAACAATTTATCAGTAAATGATTCGCGAAATTCCTTTGATTGCAGGCTCTTGAATCTAACGGCTAATCTTTTCTGGTACAAAACGTTACATTCCCAACCAGGATCAGAGAGGACCAAAGGGCAAATGGTCTAAACCTCATTCTTACAAAAGACCCAAGAAGTGCTGGCGAAATTAGGCCCATAGCACCGCTCGGTAAGAGTGACCATGTCATGCTGTTTTGGATATACCGCCTATGCCGCCAACAAGTGAATACGACTGAGCCTCGGCTGAATTTCTGGCGAAGAGATTTTGCCGCCATGAGAAGTGAATTATCGGAAGTGCACTGGAATTATGTCCTTTTCGGACATCCAGACGTTGATTGGAACACTCTCAAAGGAGTTGTAACCGACAGCATGCATCGAAACTGTCCGACAAAGAGGATCAAAAAGAATTATTGTCCTGCCTGGGTGAAGCTGGATATAAGGAAAAAAGTAAGCCCGGAGATCAAACTATGGAGAAGGTATGCAACAACAAAACAACCATCTCATTATAAGCAGTTTCGGTGAAAGCGAAACGAGGTAAGGTCGGCTATGCGGAGATCGCGAAAGGAGTATGAAACGCGAGTCATTGAACGGGCCGTCAATAAACCAAAAGTGCTCTTCAGTTACGTTAACAGTAGGTTAAAGAACAGGGAGACGGTCTTAGTGTTGAAAGGAGAATACAATGAGGACATCATCGAAAATGACGTTAAAGCAGAACATCTTAGCCGGTTCTTCTTATCTGTTTTCACCGAGGAAACGGACTTTGACGAGGCTGGATCTCCTGCTGGGACAACCGACGAAATAATAGAAAACATCGACTTCACGGAAGAAGATGTGAGAAAGGAACTTCTAGCGCTTAAGGAGGGCAAGTCTCCGGGCCCAGACCAAATTCCGGCAAAGGTGCTGAAGGAGTTGGCTTGCGAACTCGCCAGACCGCTTTTTACTAACTGCAGATCGTCGTTTGTTTGAGGCATTCTCCCCTCTGATTGGAAAGTGGCAAACATATATCCCATTCACGAGGGTGGAGTAGAACATGAGCAAAGATTTATCGGCCGGTGAACCTAACGTGCATTTGTTGCAAAGTCATTGATAGAATAGTCAAAATAGCCATAATGAAGTTTCTTCAAGAAAATAACTTCATTTCTAGTTCACATCATGGCTTTCACCGAAATCACTCCTGCCTAACTAATATGCTCTATTCAACGGAACAGTGGTCCCGCTCGTTAGACGAAGGAAAAAGGGTCGATATAGTTTACACCGATTTCAAGAAAGCCTTTGACAGTGTTTCACACCACCGGTTACTTTACAATGTCCAAGAGTCAGGGCTAAGGGGAAACCTATTAAACTGGAAAGAGGACTTTCTGACTGGGCGATCACAGTCTGTGTGTATTGGTAGTGCGAAGTCAACGCCAGTGCCAGTTGTGAGTGGAGTTCCCCAGGGCTCTGTACTCGGACCAGTACTATTTTTAATTTATGTCAACGACTGTATGAATGGACTGGACTGCAGTGAAGCCATGCTTGCCGATGACATTAAGTTATGGCGAGCGATCAACGGGGAAAATGATGAACGGACCCTGCAAGATGGACTGAACCGCCTATACGAATGGTCTGGCAAATGACTGATGAAGTTTAACCTTGAGATGTGCGTCGCGCTGCTACTCAAATGAATGGAAGAGCCGATGGAGAGGATCACCATTACCTGCTTGGTGGAAAGGGCCTTTCAAATGTGACCGAGAAAAAAGATCTTCGGATCAACATTTTGTCGACTTTTAAACTTTTCTCTCAGTGGGTTAGGGCGGCCAAAAGGGCAACCAGTGTTCTCTTTGCATTTAAACGAACTTTCATAGATATAGACAAAGGGTTATTTGGAAAAGTGTACGGAGCGTTCATCGTTCGCATCTGGAATATGGGATCCAAGTGTGGCACCCGTGGCTAAAAAAGACTATAAGTTGCTAGAAATAGTTCAGAGGAGAGCGACAAAATTGTGAAAGGCCTCAGGACTTAACCATACAACTGCGGACTTAGTGAACTTAACTTATTTTTTCTTGAGTACAGTCGGATTCGAGGAGATCTCATACAGGCGTAGTGGATATTGAGGAACCGGGACTGTGCCTTAAACCTCGACGATTTCTTCATCCTGGGCACAACAACAAACATGCGTGGGAACTCTTTAAAACTTAGAGGATCCCGGTGCCAACTGGACGTTCGCAGATATTCTTTTTCACAGCGATTCGTCGGTGCCTGGAACGGGCTTTCCGAGGGCGTGATAATGGCGGACTCCATAGAGACATTTAAGAAAAGACTAGATGTATATTTGCTTGGAAAATACCGCTTGTCTGAACATAACAACTCTGTTGTGCCAAAACAACGCCTTGCATAACTTTCCGCTAATGTGGATGACTGTCATTTCATTTTACTGATATGATCTACCACGGAATGTTCTCGAGTTTTGGTCATGTATTTTCAGTGGAAAATATTCTGCTAAGTAGATACATTACTGAAAACATTTTAGTACCATGTTTAGTTAAAGGTTGATATTGCGTGTACCGTTTTCAATAGGGTTTTCAAAGGCATTGTCTATTACCCTTAAAATATATTGACCCATACTGACCTAACTCACTTTCATTAATTGAATTATCAGTCGCTAAAAGCCTTTAAGCAACAGATGCTTGTGTACCTTTCGATAAAGCCCCGCGTATTAGTTGTTCGTAAGACTATATGAGACTACGTTAGGAATACATAAGATTATATGAAAAAGTCGATCCATCTGCCTACAAAATCGTGTCATCCGAGATTGCGGCCGACTAAGTTGGGTTCCTCCTGTCTCGTCACCATGGCGTTTGCTTCTGCAGTCATCCCGAAAATGCTATGATCGCATCGGCAGCGAGGAGCCTCGTCCGCCTTGGAAACTCTACTTTGACGAGAAACGTTTCGAACCCGTGCGTTCTTGCACTTGCAGGGTGGTCCTGTCAAAGACGTATTTACCTCACCATACGAGATAGATTTTTCTTGCTGAAAAATAATCAAACTGTCTTTATTTTGCCGTTTGCAAAAAAGATATTTATTATTTGTTATTAACTTATTAGTATTGTTGTGAACAACACCAGTATCAGTGCTAAGAATCATTAACTGGAAACGATTAGAGCAACAACACAAACGACAATGCCATCACCGGATAATAAAATTCGCAGGCGGACGCTTCAAGGCGCAACGCTTTGGCATGCCATTACCTGTAATACACTTAAAGTAAGTGGGTAAAGACCAAATGATGGCTGAATAAAGAATCATAGTAAAAAATCGCCTATGGCTTTCAACGACACATGAGGCGGCAAGAATGATGGTGCATTTCCATACGCCGACACATTCGACAAACATCGTCTGCCGTGTCCGAGCGAAACTTCAGCATTTAGCGGATTATGCACCCGGAAATGAAGCTAAGACTTTACCAAATGCTTGTTCTTACAGTACTCGAATACTGCTGTCATTTCTTTGGTTTAATGAACGCCTGTGACCGTAATAAAATCGAAAATGTTCAGAGGGTTTTCACCTGGAAACTGTTCTCTCAAGCTTCGTCCGGCATTTCTTATACTTAGAGATGTCAGCTGGCGAACATTAAGTTTTTGCGGGCTAGAAGATCAGAAGCTGGCCTTTGCTTCCTTTTTCGCATCAACTCTAGCTCAAATCTTCCGCTCATTGATACTCTCACTCCGAGAGATCGGTCTTATGCCTTGCACAACTCCTGCATGGTGATTTCGCCGCCTCTTTGCACTACATCAAAGCGTTCCCTCTACTATGCTTCAAAATATACTTTCCTTTGGTATAATCTTCCGCCTGCAATTAGGTCATCGTCTAAGTTTCTGGTATTGAAGTCGAAATTACGTAAACATCTTACACCCGAAAACATAAAGGCACTGTTAACGGTCTCATTCCCGAACACTCAGATGCTTAACTTCGAGAAGGGTCCTCCTGGTATTCAGTGGTAGATCAAGTGGTAACCCTAAATTATATCATTAGAAACCCCTGTTATGAATTGGTTTCTAAATCCACTGCTATCCCTCCTCCCCCATAGCGACGATTTTCGCGGTTCTTGATGTCACCTCCCGCATTTCGACCTCATGTGGTCTGTCGACGCTCACGGTCAGAGCCTCAGTATTCGCCGCCTACTAGTAGTTTGGTCGTACCTCCCTTCCCCACTGCTCGGCTGGGCTCCAAGCGTACTGTGGCCCATCGCGTCAGGGTTCCTCTCGTCTGGCCTCATTGACGCGAATAGTCTCATGCGGCGTATCAATCCTGCCCTGACAATGTCAGTCCTGAATCCCGTATACGATACCACATGCTGGCCAATCCTGTCCGACCCGCATACGTACCCCTCAAGGCCGACATTTATTTCTTCCCTGACGATGTCCGATTATAATCCGTTATATACCGCCACATACAAGCCAGTCCTGCCCGCATTTTTCTGTTAGTATTTTTTTCTCGAGGGTTTTTTTCCTCCAGTAAAATCAGTCCAATCATTTTTAAATTTTTCAGTGGAGTTTTTTCATCCCTCTCTAGTCATTTTTCTCAACGGACTATTAATTCAGAAACTATGGATTGCATTTTGTACAGATTCTGCCTTCCTCGTCTAAAATTCACATGCAAATTTATTTTTACCTGCTTTGATGGGACCCCGACGGGTATTTAATAAAAAGTTATTAAAAATTATTATTAACTGTATATGGGTGTCGTACAACTAGCTGGATCCTGATATTCTAAGACGCTCACCAGGTTCCAAGTTCGTCAGACAACGAGTAAAGATGTAGAACATAAACTGTTGTGCATTCTGGCCAAAATATAGTTTGTGTCAATAAAGTTTACAGAATTCTACAACACTGCGAAAATTTGAAATCGGATAATATGTGGGCACGCTTACATTCCGTTTTAAATAAAGCCACTACCAGTGCAAATTTACTAGATTCAGCCACGAAACCAAATTCCTGCTTCAATTGTAATCGAAGAGGGACCAGTCAAATATGACCGCCAAGCGGATTTGTTCACGTCTTTCATACACCATTCACAGAATCCTGACACCAGATCCTCAGTTTGGTACCCACGAGTTTCCCAGATTATTCCAAATGTAGTCTGACATAAATTCATTTCGATGAAGTATAATACAGATATGCCCACTTAAATAAGTTCTGGGCTTACAACTTCGACTTTAAATTTTGAAAAAAAAGAAGGACACAGCCGTACAAAAGACCAAAATTTTATGATTCAGCGGATGTTAAGTTCCAGTAAAAAGAATGAATAAAAAAAGGTATGACAAATATGAATACCAGTTTTGGAAATGTCATAAGTATATTCTCTATTGACATAAATATATCATAGCTCAGCATAATAACCGGAGAAGGCTCGTCGGAAAGTCGTGATGTACTCCTGAATCTTCAAGTCAGCTACACGAACCCGTCGCTAGACAAAATAAATACTCGGGAGATGGGTAATAGCATTAGAGACCTGAGGGGACGTCGAAGTTATATAGACAAAGCAGACGTCCATATGAGGCGATAAATAACGTATTTAGATAGGCACCGGAAGGTAGGGGAGGTGTTAAGGGTTTCAAATGCTGTTCAGTCTGTAGGGGAGGTGCGGAATCCGGGATATTCTACATGGCCGAACATGGACTCTAAGCTGAAGTCTTAGGGTGGGCGCAAGTCGGTGAGCCAACTTATGTCCGTTAATGCGGGTCCCAATTCGCCGGCCGGTATGCCCGACGTAAGCGCAAGAGCAGTTCGCATATGAAATGTGATAAATGACATTTGCTTGCTGCCCCTTCGGCATGGGGTTTTCTGCTCGGGATACTGCTGTATTCAGGGAAGGCGCCGGTCTGTGAACGATGGAGATGCCGAAATAATTTAATTGTCGAGCGATCGATTCGGAAATTTTTGGTATGTAGGACAGGGAGTAGAATTTTCGTGACACCATGTTCCCGGCAGAGTCGATGCCTTGCGGTTGTCTCTGACATCTGAGGCAGTTTTTCACGAAGCTGACCCGATATCTGTTGAGTCGATAAAAGTAAGCCGGTTCTTTCCTGAGTAAATCCACGTTACCGCAGTAACGATAGACCCGATGAAAAAGGGTTCAAACACAGTTTCTTTTATGAGCCGCTTGGTGGTTCCTCCGATAGTAAATGAGGATTTCAGTATCAGATCCTTCTCGGCTAACACTTATTGCGAGGCAGCCATAAATGAGCCTTTGTATGCTCACGTCTAGAAACGGGAGCGTGTCTCCTTCCGTTTTTTTCATGAGTAAATTGTAAAGCTGGGAATGCGCCAGTGAGTCTTGATAAAATCGCTTAGCTTTACAGTTCTTTACGATGATGAGTATGCCATTTACGTATCTAAGCAACGTTTTGGGTTGGAAACTGTGTACAACATCTTATTTTAGCCGTTGTACGACTAGATTTGTGAGCAGTCACAAAATAAGCGGAACCAATGCGGTGCCCTTATGCTGTTAGTAATACTTCCCATCGAACTGGCAGTGGTAACTGAAGTAGAACTTAGGCATTTCTAAGACGTATTGTACTGGAGCGTCGACGGGAATGTCATGCATGCGTCGAGCTGCGCTCTAAATGGCAAGATCCTGTGATATTTAAAAAACAAGGCGACCACATCAAATGATAGAATTCTTTCGCGACTGCCTTAGTATTACACCGTATGCTGGCTCGAACACGACTTCGTGGACTCAATATGGGAACCTTGAAAACCGCTTACCAACTACTCATTCAGACCAAACCCATAAGATGTCCTTGATGTTCTCGAGAATTCCCTTCCAATGCTGTTGCTCGCAGTTAAATTAACAGAAGTGTTAAGGTTTGTGCTCCATCCTTATTAGTCTGTTTGTAGAAAAGAGCAGAACTTTAGGGAAGACTGAATAATTAATGGTCCTTTACTTTCTTAAGATAAGTTAGGCTCCCCACCTGAAAACAGTTTGATCCATCAAAATTAGTCGGCCACTTTTTTGATTATAATCTTACGCCCTACGGATTTTTCTTACTACATGCAGGAGGGTATGTTTTTGCCTTGTATACAAGCGCCTTTCAAACCTTTACTTTCAAAATAACTATTTTTCTCCAATCAAAAGATAAAGCGGGGGGAAGCAGTGCTTTCAACTTTTTGCTGCAACATGTTAGGCATGCCTAACATGATTGCCCAGTTAATTAAACGGACAACCCCCATAAATAGCAAATTTTTATGCCATGTGTCGCCAGTTGGGTTTAAAAAACTGAAAAGCCTTGGAAAGTGGTCTGGGAAGAATCTTACGCTTTACAATTTTTTAAAGATATAATAAATTTACGCCACAGTCCAGGCTTTGGCTTATTAGCCAAATTAGCTAATTTGTGTATGTTTGTGGGTGTTGGTAAAAGCGCATTCTAGAAACAAATTATGCATGACGTCCTACAGAGAATTTGGTTATACTCCAATACGTGATCTCAAAGCTCTTATACTTTATAAAGGAAAACTGTGTGCACAAGCTTTTAATGTCGTCTGCAACTGCTGAGCAAACTTATGGCTGAGGCATTGTAGTCGGACTTGCGAGTTCCGCAACGAAGAGGGGTTGGTGCAATCAGCTCGAAAATTTACGAGTAAAACTCCATTTCCGACGGACTTCCTCCTTTCATCGTATCATCTCGGAATGCATACTACTTCAGTTATTCAATATATATATATATATATATATATATATATATATATATGTATATTCGCACAAGTTTCTTTTCAGTCCTGTTGAGCCCTGATTGTTCGAGGCCAGGTGCCGCCTAATTTTTTTATGCAGTCTCATGGATTTGTGGCATTGACCTAGATCAGAAGATTAAAAAAACAATTTTATATAAACCTCAATCCAGGTGCGCCAACCTTATCTTGGCCACTAACTGGCCCTACAAACTGGCATTCCAAACGCTGCTAGGGGACTGAAGATACAGCTTTGTGCAGCGTGCTAGATAAGCATGACATCGGGACAACTAACTCCTTGCTGCTGTAGGAACATTGAACCTCCTCCTGAATCTTAGTTTTACCACGATTGTCTTCTGCTAATTTAATCTATCTGATGCTCAAACAGGGCTCAAAAGGCCGAAAATAATCCTGAACTTAATTTAGACGTGCATTAAGGACGAATTTTCGAAGTTGTGAACTTGAAATTTCAGTGAATAGACAACGAAGTTGTCTAGCAGACGAACTTGCTGATACCCTTTAAATTTTGTCAGATATCATATTTAATTTCATAAATCATATTAGGTCTCTTCTTTGTCCACAATAGCCGTCCATCGAGTGTCAGGAGATAAGCTTGAAATTACCTAAGTCTCTGTCAAAAAAGGCGTTAGCTTTTTCCGATGCGTGAACAATTGCCAATATTTAATGTAGTCTCTTCTATAATGTTTCAGTTTTTTTAAGATGTTGGTACCTTATATTAAATGTCATACTTATAAAAAAACTAAATTGAGGAATACTATCTCTTCGTTCGAATAGTTCTTGTAAAATAGAGATCTATTTGAAAGTCCGAAAAGTCTAGTAGCCCAGAGAAAGGCTTCATCATTCTGTATATCCAGTGGCTTTTGATTAAAAAATAATCTAATTTACTACTAGCCACGTCAAACGCCAGTCATAGTCCGGTTTTATATGGCGTGCGCATCTTGTGGAGTTTACACGCGCACTTTTGCAATCTTTCACTCATAAGTTCGTAGATCACACGTAAACGCAGGGTGGTCATTCAGGATGACCTCTGAAAATGAAGTACGAGCACTTTTAGAAGGAAACGGCGCTTTGGTCTGTGTGATAAACGAAAACCACATACCTCTATCACTTCCAATTACATTCTCAGAGCACAAATATTTTCTTGTTGAGCTGTGACAAAGTACTGCAGCTGAAGTGATAAAGGATTATTTTGTTTGTTTCTTTTTTAGAGCAAAAACTGGCATCCTGTTTATGGCCAGATTTTTATGTTCACCCCATAAAGTCATTTTTGTTCATTTTATTTCGAGTACGATTTATTGAACTCCAAAGTCATTTTATCTAATACTCGTAATGGTTGCGATTCTAATAGTTCTCGCCCAGTAAATTCTGCTGGTAAATCACTTTTTATTCAGAAAAACGTTTGACTTCATAAAGTTGTATTAACTCCCTCAAAACTTGGGTATTTGACCTATTCCCACCGTCATATGGTCGTGTGCGGTTTCTGTCACCTTCATAATCCACCCGCCCAACAAACCAGTTTTTTCCCAAAGCCGACCACGATTACTGCCAACTGCCCAATCACGATCCACTTGACTTGTGAAAGGAGAGACCTTGGTGACCCAACTCTTAACTTTTAGTTAGAAAAAGTGATGCAAAGAGGTATGTTCTCGTCTTTCATTTTCTGGAACTCGTTGCTTCAGTTCAGAAGTAAACTTTTTAATTACTAACCGAAAAGCGCTCATCACGTCCAGAAGTTCGGGCATATAATG
Organism: Spirometra erinaceieuropaei; assembly: GCA_902702965.1. Taxonomy (NCBI): domain Eukaryota; kingdom Metazoa; phylum Platyhelminthes; class Cestoda; order Diphyllobothriidea; family Diphyllobothriidae; genus Spirometra; species Spirometra erinaceieuropaei. The sequence continues at coordinate 19,907 of CACRXP010000294.1, forward strand.
TAGAGCCCGCCAGCATTAGTTTCTAGCAAAACTGTACCTTTCCACCAAATTGTTTTGCATACACAACTACGGTTTTCTACGGCATTCCCACCTCAGAATGCGATTGGCTCTTACGCAGCGCCTAGCGTCCCAATGATGTAATCTATTCAACAGGGAGCAAGGAATATCAGTTTATTGCAGGTAGTCACACAAGCGTGATGTAGATCGGGCTATCCTGATTGCAGGATGGAATGCAGGCGATTTTGTGCGTTCTGGGTTTGTGGGTCGCATAGCGAACACCAATCAATGACCGAAAAGTCTTACGCACGAACGCATTAACACTGAGATGGCCATTTCTGGCTTATTGACATTTACCAGCCAGTGGTACCGCAACCCCTGACGCGTGAATTTCAGTCATTTGGTCATAAAGCACCTCTCCCACCTATACACCACGTTCTCGTGTCATATATTTCTCGCCACCCGACTAACTTAATGGACTGCTGATCCCCAATTGCAAAACAAAGCTCTCGCTCTGTTTTAGCTAGGACTGTAGCAAGCACACGAGATGGAGAGGACGAACAAATATGGATGCAAGAGTCAGAACGAGAATACCCTATAACGGGGCTTTATTCATCTTACAATTGACGTACTGGGACTAAAACATGAACTAGAAAAGTAGTAGATAAGATGGAATTTAGCCACGGACTTATGTTAGCATGACACTCACCCCTGCCAACAAATAGAGGAATTGAGATGTCAAAGATCGGTAGGAAATGTTTGCATGGGGCAAATTTCAGGCGTCTCTTTTACGAAGACAGTATGGGTGAACACGTTGCTGTTGTTGTTGGGTTAATGTTTCTAGGTTATGCATACGAACATCGTCAGCGTTCAGTACACTGATATGTGTCGCCTTATTCTGTTCGTCAGTTGAAACGGTGCTACTTTCTTGCTCGGTAATGGGTGGGTGGTCAGGGGAAAGTGGGAAGAAATTTTCTGGTATCGGCGTGGCCGTCTCCTGGTGGCAATCAGCAGCATCTTTTTCACCGCTGGGAGCAACCAGTCGAACAGATACCGTTTCTTCTCTGCCATTACTGAATCGTATATGAGCATATTGGGGGTTAAATTGGAGTAGTTCTACCTCCTCAACAAGCGGATCAAACGTAGACTGTTGATTGCTCTTCCTCAGCAGAGCTCTACAGGAGAGGTAAGCCACACGGGGAGAGTAGTGCCAGTAGTTGATCTCCTGTTGTAGATAAACACTCTCTCATGAGGTGTCGCATTAGTGGCGGTACACAAACATGATCTAATTGAGTGTAAAGCGTCAAGTAAGACGGATTCCCAGTGTGTGAGGGGCAGATTTTGGGATTTTAGAGCAAGCAAGATAGTCCTCCATAAAGTTTGGTTCAGACGTTCGACTTGCCCATTTCCTTGGGAATTGTATGGAGTTGTTGTACTCGTCGCCACTCCCTTACCTCGAAGGAATTGCTGAACATAATTTGACATAAATGACGATCCCCGACCGGCGTGTATGTACGAAGGAGTACTGAAAATGGAGAAGAACTGACACAAACATTTAATGACAGTCCCGGCGGTCTAATCAGGACAGGCAAACGCGAACGGGAAACGAGAATATTCATTAATAGTCGTCAGCAGATAGCGGTTGTGAGTTGCCGACGGAAGAGGACCTTTGAAGTCGAGTGACAATCTTTCGAACGGCCGGGTGGCTTTGATGATTTGGCCTTGTGTTTTAAAAAAACGGAGTTTGACTTCACAACAGGCCTGACATTTAGCGACGGCATTACGAATCTCCTCCATCGAAAAGGGGACGTTCCGAGCTCGAACAAAGTGCGAAAGCCGAGAGACACCGGGATGACAAAAGGACTCGTGTAGTTCTTTCAAATCGACACTGGTTAGTAGGGCGCTACAGCAATTACGGGAAAGCGTGTCCGCCGCTCGATTTTATTTACCAGGTCGGTTGGCAATGTCAAATTTGAATGGTGACAGCTCCAACCTCCAGCGTTCGACCTTATCATTCTAGACCTTCCCTTTTTGCTGATTGCCGAAGATGAAGGCATCAGAACGCTGATCCGCGATGAGTTTAAAGTGATTACAGAGCAGGAAGTGCTTCCATTTGCGTATGGATTCCACTACGGCGTATGCTTCTTTCTCTATAGCTGAGTGATGTCGCTCATTTGGAGATAGGCTGCGTGTAAAGAACGCTACTGGTCGGCCATTATGATTCAGTATGGCAGCGATTGCGACGTCTGAAGCATCGGTCTCGACAGCTAATGGGGTATCGTATTGAATAGTGGCCACTGTGGCTTTCGCAAGTTCCTCCTTAAGAGCATCAAACGCATCCATTACCTTTAATGGTAAGGGAAAAGTTCTGTTATGGATGAGCAGATGCATTTTATCCGAAAAGTGAGATATCCATTGTGAGTAGTATGCAGTCCCACAGCTCGTTGAGACTTAAGATCTTGTGGAAGAGTCATTTCACACAAAGGCCGCAGACGACCTGGATCCGGCCTAATGTTGCCCTTGGACACCTCGTAACGAAGAAGTTTAATTTATTTAGTAGCGATAACACTTTTGGCTTCATTGAATGTTAGTTCGTACTTTCAGCCACGCTAAGGAATTTTTGAAGGGTTGAATCATGCTCCGCGAGGCCGTCCCCACAAATAGTGATATTTTCAACGTAGGCGAAAATATTCTTTAGGCGTTCGCGTACAATTATGTCGTCGATGGTCAGCTGGAAGCACGCAACTCCGTTGGTCACACCAAATGGGTTACAAAAACATGATATAAACGTCCACAATCTTCAAAGGCAGTGCACGGTCTTTCCTCTACCCGTATGGGTATCTGGTGATAGGCGCTCTTGAGATCAAGAGTGCTATACGTGCCGTAGTTTGCAATACGTTCAACCATTTCGTCTATTCTGGGGGAGGGGTAGGCATCTAGAAGTGCGTATCTGTTGATCGTTTGGCTATAATCGACAACCATCCACTTTTTGTGGTTTTCATTAGCTACGACCAAAACGTGGGCTCGCCAGGAGATAGTGAATGCTCAATTACACCCTCAAAAAGAAGGCGACGAATTTCTTTTCGTATAAATCTCTCATCCATATTGGTATGTCTGCAAGATTTAGCAGCGATGGATCTGCAGTCCCGTGTCAGATTAAGAAACAAACGGGGAGGATCGATGCAGGCGGCAGCCACAGAACAGGGCGAGAACGTAGGTTTAGGTCCACCAAAAGGGATTTCAACACTTTTGTGGAGTCGGAGAAAGTCATGTCCAAGTAGAACATCGGCGCACACGGCAAGACCGATAGCTTGACCTTCTCGTATATTGTACCTTTATATTTAATAGTTACAAGAATATGTCCTTGTGTGGCGCTGGTTAAGGCTGTATTAGCCATGGATATCTTTGTGCGAGAGTTATGAACCTTCCACTTATTTCGTAGCACCACTGAGGAGGAAATGTAACTTTTAGAACTACCTGTGTCAATAAGGGCCTGAAAATTAGCCCCATTTATTTGTAATTCGACCACTGCACTTGAAAAACAGTCGGGAACAGTAGCTGATGCCACGGCGGAAGTGGAGGGATACATGGCGGAAGAGAAGGCTTTTCGGCTTGATGATGCTAGGCACACCTTTTGAAAATGCCCTTTTTTATCACACCCTTTGCATAACGCATCGCGTGCGGAACACATAGAACGGCGGTGCCTGTCGTATCCACAAAACAAACACTTTCTATCGAATGTAGCATAAGCCACTAGACCAGGCTCTTTAACGGGACTCGGCTAAGCTTCACATGGGTCGGTAGCGGCAGAGAATGAGGTCGGAGGGTTCTGATACGATAGAGACTGTCTTTCTGCCAATTCCAGCGACCGTGCTTGATCAAAGGCAGTTTGGAAGTTCAAAGTCTTCTGCTCCAATAACTGCTGCCGAATCTGGTTAGATCAAAGGCCACTGATAAACGCATCTCTAATGGCATTGTCGCGATTGTGTTCTGCCGTAACGGCTTTGAAATCACAGTCCTTAGCTAAGGATTTTAGCTTTTGAGCAAACTGGTCGAGGGTTTGTCCGCCTTCCTGTCTGTAGGTTGCCAGAAGATGGCGGACAAAATTTCATTTTTGGGTCGTTGGTAGAGACCTTGCAGCCATTTAACAACATCTTTATAAATGGAGCATTCACTAATGCATTCCCAGATTGTCGGAGAAACGTAGTTAGTCAGAACGTTTAATTTATCCGATCGTGGACAAGAAATTTTGAAATGTGCGAAACCAATGACTCCACTGTTTAGAAGCGTCTTGAGCATTTGGATCAGCATCGAATCGTTCTGGCCTAAGGAATCGATCCATTTTGTAATTGCAAGATGAATAAATTGTTGTAGCTAGGACCGTAGCAGGCACACGAGATGGAGAGGACGAGCAAATATGGATGCAAGAGTCAGAACGGGAATACCCTATAACAGGGCTTTATTCATCTTACAATTGACGTACTGGGACAAAAACGAGAAATAGAAAAGTAGTAGATAAGATGGAATTTAGTCAGGGGCTTACGTTAGCACGACACGCTCGCGTTCTGTCTTGTAGTCAGGATAGAGCGATGCACGTAACCCCCATGTACCTAAACATGCCCAATCTTGGGCGACATAACAGGAGCCCACACTGCATGGCTAGACCGTGCGCTATGATAAATCGACTCAGATTTAAACCTCAGGAAAGCCAGCATTTTGGGCTGTGATATCACCAGTATATAACATCCGATAAACTAGAAATGATTATCTCCGTGCCCCCACTTTTGTCGGCAACACTCCTCTATTAGATAACTGTTGTCCACCTAAAAGCGTAGGGACAGGGTGTTTAACTACTGAGAGTCTGGAAAGGCCCAAACTAACATCTTCCTGTTCATATTCGAGAAATTTTATGTTTATGACAAAATCTTGAGTCTCTGTCTAACGCGCTCTGTAGGACGAACTATACGCGTAGATTCGATTGAAAAAACAAAATTCGTTAAGGGACTGCCAAATTTGTTACGGGTACTCTAAGACAGGCACGGATACTGAATGTAACCCCCTACAATACTACAAAAATTTACACATCATCCCCTTTCTATGGTGTGCAACTTCCGAGCATCAACTATTTGTGAAGTAAAATTGACATTGTGTACCAGTACCTAATGTAGAGAAATAAAGTTAATGCACTCCGTGGTAAATCATTAGGTTTGTTCCATTATTGAATGACAATTTCCTGCTTCGTACCAGATGATTCCGGGGTTTATGATCGGTTTATGACATCGGCAGAACGAAAAAAAAACACATCGCGCAGTATTAGGGACTACACGAACTTGGACAACAAAAGTATTGTTTTATTTTTGAGTAGAAATCTCGCCGGCCCAAACTTATAGTCAACATCACTTATTGTCCTCCTTCACCATCTCATCATCCGTAGTGTCAAAACTTTCCAGTTCACAGTGGACGAAACCCAGACCGTTTATCACTCCATGGACTGTCATTGGGCAATAATTGTACCTGAAAATTTTGATCAGTTCCTTGATATTCGGTCATCTGTTCCTCTCGTGGCCTAAAGATCACTATGCAGGCCGGCGTGCTGTGCCCAGCCATCAGGATTGACTGGTTTAATTTATTTCCAGTATGAGCGTCCCGTGTCATAACTTATCGGGCATAGACGCATAGCCCACCGGTTAGAGCCTCAATTTTTCGTTAGTGCCAACGAAGCTGTTTTCTGCTCATATCTCGACCTTTCCTGAGAATGTGGGTATCACTTGCTGACGACTTAGATTTAGATGGGAGTGGTAATTCAAGCCTGTTTTGCACACTCAACCCTTCTTACACAAATGAATAGCTAGTGGGACGAGTTACTTTGCAACGGTTTAGTAACCACACCTTATATATACGGCAATCACATACTTGCGGTATCAACTAACATAGTAGGTAGTATCCAATGTCTTCGTTCTTTTAAAGCCACACAATGGGTCTGTCTCAGTCGTGTTTACTTCACAATATTCAGCTGGCGTATGGTAGTCAAAGTCAGTGGACGGACTGCAATTGCTATTATTTAACACGAAACGAGTGGTGGTACGCAGTGTTTTAGGGGCGCGATTATTCAGTGTACTATGCAGACATGAGCCAACTGACCTGGGATAGGAGATTAAAGATCTCTCTGTGTCAGGTTTGTCTCGTGTGCGCGTAGTATCTAGCTCGTGCGCTGCACGAATAGAAGTGAATTAAACATAGTTAGCCTCGGGCCCACACCCATCTTTGATCGCGTTGTTTTCATCTTGTCACTGGATGTAGGAGAGTGAGCTATATACCGCGACAGTCGTTACCGTAAACTACTTCACACAAGAAATCAAGGCGTTATTGTCGCAGCGGTGGTCATCGCGGCTTGCTACGAAGATTTATTTCGTCCCTCAGGCTAAAGTTGCAGCAGCCAATGATTATGATGGGCTCCTTCAACTAGAAGCGTTTATGTCTTACCATGGACGATATGCTCTCTCACCTGGCTGGTCTCCATCGACTCATCTGCCGTCGCTGTACACGGCTGGCTTATAGGCCTCTGTTTTAGTAAGAGCTGCCGCCTAGTGAAGACTAGCAGGGGACCGGGGGGAGAGGGGGCGGGAGGATTGGTGCTTATTGAGCAGCTCGACAGGGTTTGAATTTGTCACCGCCGTAGTGAAAGCGTCAACTACAACATAAACATTTTGGACATATTTACTAGTCCGCTATTTGTTTTCAGCGCCTTCAGACAATTTCTAACCAAAATTTGTCTTTCCTCGAAAACTTGAACCGTTGTGCCACAGTATTCATCAGGCCCTGTTGATTAGAATGTCGTGAGCGATAATGACCGGTACTGATAGGATATTGTGCATATCAAGGCAACCAGTGGGAGAAGTGCTGTAGAGGTAATCGCCTTCAATGGCACTTGGTCTCGCAGTCAATGATTTCTGCCTGCGACAGTGGTCGGTTATCACGTTTTCTCTTGAAAATATCCACTTCCGTCTCACGTCAACCGCCTCCGCCACTGCACGCGATGTGGGAACCTCCATCTACTTGTGCTACACGCGTTCTGGTTCCCCACTACATGAGCAGACTTCACCAAGACGCAGTTTTCACACCAGTTAAATGTTCATATTTTCCCTTGCGACGTTTCATCTCTCATAAAGCCAATAGAAAATTGCATCACTCAGTCGTTTTACAAATGCTGTAGGATGTTTTATGGATAGTTGACGTGTACAGACGTGCCACCGAACGACTACGCATTCTTCATGTGCGTTTGAATGTGCGTGTAGAGCTGTTGTTAGCCCCCACAACTAACTGCTTTGCAAATGCGCTGGACCAGTACGAGGGCCAGACTAGCTCATGGTACGCGCTAATCAGGCTGCACAGTCCGCGCGAGCCCATAACTACTGCTGTGCATGGGGGACGGGCGGAGAGATGTGGTGTCAGGCCTAGACGTAGGGTTTCAACCCACATCAGTCGCCGCACCGACTCCCAACACCAGCTGGTTGATAGCCTCAGACAACGGACTGGTTCGAGGGAGAGGGAGGAAATAATAAGGTCAGAACTGGAGAACTCCACCCTCGGCACACCAGCGCATTCCTCGCTATTATAAATATAACGCGTTTGAATCTCACGACGTGCTAAGACTCGTGGTTTCGAAAGCCGCCAACTGATGGGATAATTTTATCCTTCTCAGGACTGATAGTCAGGCTGCAACTGCTTCTCAATATGGGCTCTACGGCACTCACTGATGCGAGGTCCAAACCGCCCTCGTGCAAGCCTGGTACATACATTGGGCACCAGGTCGCACGTGGCATGCGTCAAGAGACTTTTTAGCCCTGCCAGCTACTGCTTCCCAGCTCATGTCCTCAGGGATGATACAGGTGATGTTTCATGGTGCGGAAGGTGGATTGGTTTACGTCCAATAAGGCCACCCGGTGCCCAGAACGTCAGTTGACGATGTGGTCATGTTGATGGCGTTCGGGTGTTGGCGCCATTGATCCGTAACGGTCCAGTCCTACAGTGAGTAACCGATCTCATGAAGTGTTGGCCGAAATTCTGAAGTGCGTTTTTACTTAGGAAGGATTACTTGGGCGGGGTTGTAATGCTGATTACCTTGCGGCATAATCCCGTAATATTTCGGAGTTGGCATGATGCTAGCTTTTGTATGCAATACCCATTAACCTCCTGTAGAAAACTTACTTGGTAAAAAATGGCTACTTAAGTAGCATAAAATTTCACACGGATCTTCGATGGTCTTGTAAATTCAAATATATTTTATAAAAGCATAAACAAAATATCCCTTTTTTCACTCGTCCGATAGAGAATCACCCCTACTTTGTATTTTATACTCAAGGAAGGCGTATAATTAAGTTTTAAAAAGTTTCTAATTATGGGATTTTTAAGACCGTTCGTGTCTGCACATACAGCATCTTACCTGTCCGTTTACCACTGCTCTTCATTAAATGTACAGCATAGTCCGCATCTATTGCAAAATTTTATAAACTCTATGTGATGTCTTTGTAAAGGCATAAAAAGTATATGACTTTCCTTACGGGGAACGCATGCACCTTGTAGACTTAAATCACTAAGCGCTAATGCAACGACTGATCAGGCTCCAAATTATTTGGGAATTAAAAAAACCTTTGTTAAAACCTGATTATACTCTTTTTAGAGTATAACATATAAAGATGAAGTGATTATCTATCAACCAAATGAAAGAAAGTATATTTTGTCCGTGTTTTCTACAAAATTTGAATTTACAAGACCATTGAATATAAGTTTAAAAAATGCATGCCACTCAAGTAGTTATTTTTACCGAGTACTTTTTCCGCAGAAGATTAAAAGGCGGTGCATTTAGAAGATACCATCCTGCCGAGTCAGAAGTATTATAGGATTATATCGCAAGATAATCAGTATTACAACCCCGCCTTAGTAATCCTTCCTAATTGAAAACACACTTCAGAAGTTCAGCCAACATTTCATCAAATCGGTCACTCACTGTACGTCCATGTCACTCCACCTTTGCCTCCATTACGTGGGTCACCCAATAGATTGCTGCATCAGTTTTTACGGACGGGACCCCCATCTCTTTCAGTTAATTTGCCGGTGTCTCAGAGAGACCCTTAAGCTGTCTACGTGTCGTCGCTTTGGCCCACTTCATCTGCAAACACTAGTGGTGATGTCGCCCTTGAATAGCCGTTTGGGCATGCGGCCATAAGTCATCGTCACGTCGTGACCGCAACATCGCAGTTGAACTTACTTTATTACGAAATAAATACTGGTCAAGTCCGTTCGTTGTAGGACATTGACGTCCGGAGTTCATTCTTTCTCCATCACCCTCTGCATTTTTCGGAGGCAACCTTGGAAAATTGTTTCAGTTTCCCTACTTGATGGTCGTACACTATCCAGATCTCGGTCCCATAAAGAGGCATAGTCAGTGTACCGGGCTCTGTACATTCTAAGTTTTGTATTGAGGAGGATGTCACGAAGATTCTAAATCGAAATTTTAAGCTCATTGACTGACTTTAAAGATCCTATTTGCAATTTTGTTTTCGACCTTGATGTTTGTTGATATGGCATGACATACGCATGCATATTTATGCACAGCTGTGGCCCGAAAGACAGGGAAGTTCTTTGTCTGACCGCGGCCTTCTTGCCCCATATACGGTAGTTCGTTCATGGCGGACGATGTGGACCGGGATTGTCTCAGAATAGCCGCTTAAGTGACTTCCGCACGAGTCTGCTTATAACAAATCAGACTGGCGCTGGCTTTGCCTCACGCACTGTTCATACGTCCGCCGTGTACCGATGCTCAAAACAGGCCAAGACGACTGGACATGAGCATGGCCGTAGTGGCGGAAAAATTGAAACGGCCCGTATGCACAGGCCGCATACGACCTAGTTCCTCACTATAGTTTCTCCAAGTACGGCTTTGAGTCCCACAGAAGTGCGAATTACTAAAGGAGCCTCGCTAAGGAACTCTTACAGTTCGATCCCCTTTCCATGGGAGGACCTAGCTACTCCTTTAGCTGACAATCTAAGCCGCAGCTGTTGGCTCACCGTGAAGGTTTCAGAGCGCGCCTAACTATTTACGAAGATGAACCAAGGTCACGGTCCCAACCGGCACTGCTTCGTTCTCTTTTATCTTCCATGTATCGTTAGCCTGTGTAGGTAAAGCTGACAGAGGTGAAAGAACGAAGGGACGCACTGCTAGAAGACGTTTTTCCGTAGGTCAGCTTGAAATACTGCCCCTCACGTCTGTTGCTGGCGTCTTACCCACGGAACTGTCCGTGTCATATGCGTCAACTGCAAAGAACGAGTGTGCCGTTTTCAGACTTGCAATAAGTACCCATTAAAAGTCAATTTGGCAAACACGTGTTTTCGGTAACTCTTCATCAGGCCAAAACGGTTACATAGAAGTTTATATTATGCAAAGTTATCCATTACTACTCAGGCTTGGGCGTCTATTCTCATATTGACAGTCGAGAGATCATAGTCCGGAGGGCTTATTCTCAGCATTTATTCAGTCAGGGTGAACTTCTGATTTTTTACCCGTGATTGCCTGTTCTGCAAAATTTCTCTTGCCTTTCTTTCATATCGGTAAATCATGCATCTAATCTCCATCTCTCCCTTGTCGTGTTTTAGTTCGACATTAAGATAATGGGCCGCAAGAAAATTGAGATCAAACGAATAGAGGATGAGCGTAACCGCCAGGTTACCTTCACTAAGCGCAAGCTCGGTCTCATGAAGAAGGCCTACGAGTTGAGCGTCCTATGCGATTGCGAAATCGCCCTTATCATATTTAACAGTTCCAAACG